>BGPR01049152.1:0-11378 GCA_013235015.1 Araneus ventricosus
GAAGATGTAATTCTACTTTATTTTTAGAATCATATTTTGAAAAATGTTAATAAAATTTCATGCTATTATTAGACGCACAGTAAAACTTCGATCGAATGACTGTAATGTATCATGACGGAACAACATACAAACAGATATCTTTAGAATTATTCATGGATTACTTTTGAACCCTACTGTATAAAGCTGGAAGTGACTATAATTTTTGATGGCGGAAGTGACTAAACGTCGATGGCGGAGGAGTTACCATTGATCTGTCCCGCCAAGGCCATCACTCCCCAGTCGCTATTGTTTTATAGTAATGCAACACATTTCTGTACATTACTACTCTTATACTGAAGTTTATATTGATTGTTTTGTAAAATTAAAAACAATGTGTATGTATTATTCACTTTTAAAGTATTTTATTTTCATTTTCCTCCCAAGCTAAAACAGAAATCACGTTACTGTACATATGTGTAAAGAGATTTCTATCATCTGTTTACTCTGTTATCCTTTACAACCTTGGACCATCTAGTAGCTTGTTCTTTCCGAAGTCTCCCTCACGACATCTGGCGCTCGGAGAATCAGTCTCATCCGGTAAAGCAAACGAAAGATATGCTGGTCGAAACAAAACCAACACTATAAGTTCATACAATTCCCCTGCACTCCTGGTTTCTGCTATACCGGACATCAACTTTAAACTGCTTCTATCAATTCAATAATTGATGACATTACATGTTGTTATTTTTATTTGATTCTCGACTTCCTCATTATTATAATCTGTATAAACATTTCTCATTTCGGTGATAAAATAATTTTATTTTTTAAGGTTTTGTGAAATATCTCCAGAAAACTTTTGTTAATCGTAAAAACGAATTCTGTGATGAGTAGTTCTGGCTTTTTTAGTAATTTTTTGTTTTTAATCTATTTTTACCATTTAAAATGCTTGTGCAATATTTTATTATCCTTTGACAAACATTTTACAATGAAATTTGTATGATGAATCATCTATTTTTAGTAGAACCATCCTTTATTGTCCGAATACCAGACATAACATTTTATTTTTTCACCTAAAGGCTTGAAGTTTTATTTATAAGGTACCCTTTTTCAGTAGTAAATAGTACACCAAAAGAAAACAGTCTGACTTAAGTACTTCTAAATTTCAATTGAATGAGTTGGAAAGTAAGTAAAACGAATACCGAAAGAAATAAAATTTCTGAACGTTCAGAAAAAAAATTTAAAATATATTATAAATGTGATTAAAATTATAAGTTACTTAGAGTATTTCTACCAGTGTCTGCCGCTCTTAGAATTTCGTTTTTAAATTTTATATTTTTGTTAAAAAATTATTTTCTACTTTATAGTACCTCAATAAAAGCGTATTTAAAAAAACTTTTTTGTTTTTATTATTTAGTCGTACATTGAAAAGGGTTTTGTAAAAACCTAGTATTGTATGACTGCAAGAGAAAGCGAAATGCACAATAGTTAGCGAAGTCTGTTCAAACAGGCGTTTGACAAATAATACAAATCCCGAAAAATTTCTGAAAAGAATTCATTAAGATAAACGATAGAAATTTGACACGAAAACAGAACCGCACTTGGGTCATTCTCACGAAAAGGTGCTTTTTACAGTCCTGTGGTGATAGATTTTAGAAAATGCAACAAATGTCCTAATATTTTATTCATATGTATAATTTAAGTCTTAAGAAAGCTATTAAATACGTAAATAAAATAGTTTCACTTTTTAACTCTCATTTTTCAATGAATTTAAAACAAATACCTTTCCGTGGACGACCCTACACATGAAATTCAAACTAATTTTTACTGGCACTCAAACAATTTTTTAAAAAATCCCATTTTGTTTCAGTATTAACTAGTTTAAAGCCTCGAATTAAGATCTAACCTAACATTTTTTTAAAATTATTTTTACTTAGAAATTAGTTTTTACACTTTGTCCCTAGTGGAATACGTCTCCCTCCCTTGCACACAGAAAATAGCTTAAAAAAATATCACAAATGGCAGCTTATGTCAAATTACCATGAGATAGTTTAGATGAAGAGAAGCCATTTTATTATTTATTATAAAAATAAAAGAAAAACCATTGAAAAATAAAATAGAAAACTTGACCACTAATATAAGGTTATTTAGTAAGCTTAAATGGAAACATCTATTCATTTTTTAAGATTTTTTACATACTTTTGTAAAATAATTTTTTTTGTTGAACGCTTTTACTAAGTTCGAAATGTTTCATGTTTGTATGTAAGGTTTTAATTTTGTAATCCATTTTTCACTCACGTCTTAATGCACTAGAGTTCTGAAATTTTGTATATTTATTAGGTCTTGATGCCAATGTATTATTTTAATAATTTTAGAGCTCTCAATTATCAATTTTTTAAAAAATTCGCACAATTACGTTTGCACTCGGTAGGTTTCAGCGGCGCCATCTATAGTATTTTTGAAAACTATTGGTTAAAGAGGTTTTTTTAAAGTTTTTGGGTGTTTAGTGAGAATGACCAATTAGATTATTCTGCACACCTTTCAGAATTACCAAATCTGCACCCCCATTACGTTTATATTTTTGTTAATTTTTGATTCCGTCAATAACCTCCTATCCCCGAAAAAATTATCGTCCCTTATTTTTTTTCTTTCACAGATTTACCAAATTTTATATCCTAGTATTTAATAAATTATATTTTTCCAGCCCATCTCCCGCCAGAAACGCGGAGTGCAGTTATACTAGCTATCTACAGACATAACAACTAACAACTCCCGTGATATTTAATCAACCACAGAAATTCATGAATTCTTTTGACGTGGAAACGTCTTTCCGCTCGTTAAAGTGATTGTCGGTCGAACTTTCTTGTGTGACGAAATACCGTCAGATTTGAATCGCTAATAACTACGAGACTAATATGCAAAAAGAATGGTTCACCCCGCAACGGATAGATCATATCTGTAAGTGTTTGTCGCATAGTATTTGTTTTAACTGTGACGTCATCGTACCAGTGTAGGTGCATGCGCTTGATTGTCATGAATTAGCTTTATGTAAGGTTATAAATAAGTATAGCGTGGAAACCCATTTAGCCAGGAGGTTGATTCTGGTGTAATTTTAAAGATCTTGAGGAGTGTTACTAGGACAGAAAGAGAGACAATAAAGATATTTATCAGAATATAAGTAAAAATCGGTATTAAATTGAAAATTTCAAACTCCGCATGTTTTTTTTATAACATGCAGAGTTTTCTTTCGAATTGTACGAAACTTATAGAATACTTGACAATACGTAAAAGACACATTGTAGTAAACATTTGTATATTATGGGAAATATGAGCATTTGTAGTAAATAATGTTTTACTGCGCATATTCGAAATGTAGTTGTTCTGCATACTGTCAACAAATGGTGCCGTCAAAAGCTACTCTAAATAAAACATAAGAAAGGCACAGTTCAGGTCAGCGCGGTATATATTTCGTGAGCATAAAGCAAGCATTTCATATTGATATATAATTTAATTATCAATCTCTTTAATACAATATTTACACAGAGTAGTGTAATGGTTATAAAATAGATAAATCACAAGTTTATCTCATATAGCAAGGGTCTGTTTTAGCTTGTGATTTATCTGTTTTGTAACCATTACACTACTTTATGTATATATTGTATTAAAGAGATTGATAATTAAATTACCTATTACTATGAAACCTTGTTTTATGGTGTATTCCGACGTTTTCACAAAAAATCTACGGCGCGGACATGAACTGCGCCTTTCTTATTTTTATTTACACTAGAAATACCAATCCAGCTCTTAAATCTTGTTTTCTAATGATCATATTTGCTACAAGTCTCTGCCTGTGCCCACGGTTGGGCCCAATCTCGCCTCTGCCTCGGTACGGCCCTGCATAAAAAGACCTTCAAATGCCCTCCTCTTACAATGAAGAAACCCAGATCGGAGAAACAGTGCTTATTGTGCCCAGCCCAACCTAATGTGCACTTTCGCCTACTCATACTCGTCTCAAAAATACCTGAAAAGTAATTTCCCTCACAATTAATGCCATAAACTAGCGTTTCACTGTGCTGCAATCACGGTGGACTAATGATAAATATTGAAGTAGTTCAGAAAAGTCCGTTTCCCGAAAAAAATGTCATCACTAGAAGCATCTGATCGAGTAGTTTGGACCAGCAAGATAGCTACAATTTTGATACGCGCAAACGCATTTCGTCGCTTAACAAGTACACAATCTATATCTATTTTTTAAAATTTCAAAGAAGATTTTAAAAAATGAATTTTTCACAACCAATAAACAATAATTCGGAATTTCCCCCCCCCCATCTGGTAGGAATGTAAGTTCTCATGCTTACATCAGATATTAAAATATTCAGATATATTCGAAAATTGGTTGCGAAAAATTCAGTTTTATCTACTTCTTTTAAATTTCAAAAAAATTGAAATAGGTAGTGTTCTTGTTAAGCGACAATTTATGGAATATCATTTCATGTGGGGGAGTGGTATTGCAGTTACATTGTGCGTATGCAAGACCTTTAGGCGATTTTAAACATTTTTGGTTGAATCAACAGATTCGTCTGTATAGAGGACAAACGCTGCGTCGTTCAAGCTACAATGCTTTTATAACATTTGTGACATACCTTTCGATATATTTCCTTCAGAATTTTTTCATCAATTAATAGAACTTTCACATATCTTGTCCATATTATATCTTCTTTGTTTAGTTGGAAAGAAGAAATTTCAGTCTCCAACTAGCATTGAAATCTACGAAGACACGCATATGACTGGCAAAATGTTGTGCATACGCAGCTATGGCCAACATTGGCAGATCATTACGATAAATGCTTAGGGTAGATGTCAGTCTTGAAATACTAATTTTTTTCAGAACCTAAAATAATTTTTTTTCTAATTTTCTATTTTAACTTCATTAATTGCGTAAATTTTCAATAACTCGATTTCAAAATTCGATTAGTATATATGGATAGACGTTCGCTAATTTTCTTGACTTTTTAGACAGAGTTGTTCGGCAAAAGCAGCAAAATTTAATTGATCAAAATTTATTTATCAATGGTTCATGGATAGATTTCTTTAAATGGTAAACAAAGGAAACGATTTATTGATATTAACTTTATATGGTCTGTGCTGTGATAAGGAAATTCATGAATTGTGTTTTAAAAATGACATTAGAATTATGATATCCGCGTGGAAAAATGAGAATTTCAGAGTAATGTTTAATTTGGCTAAATAAAAACCAGTAAATTCATTCCTTAATTTTTATTTATACGTTGTCTTATCCATGTGGCATATCTCTTTTATTTTCATCAATAAAATTAATCTTAGAATAGATCAAAAGATTTTTATAATATCATACAAATATTTCTTTATTCAGAAGAAAATAAACATTCAGGAAATTTGTATATACAGAAGAAAAGAAACATTTTTTTTAATTACGAATTTTTTGTCTCAAAACTCTTTACCGTTCATTCATTCAGAATTTTGTAATATGGGTATTTATGACGATTGTTCGTATCAGATGCGCGAGTAAAACACTTACAGTTTGCATTTCAAAAACGCTAAATGACTTTGACTAAATCATTATACAACGATGTATTCTCATATTTTATTGTTCTGTTTTGGATTTCGTTTGCATCATTCATTTCAAAATCTTCTGAAATGAAACCATCAAGATTTATCTTTCTTTTTACCTCCGATTTTTCCATTATAGTCTGTTGAAAACATATGCTTTTATTCTAACCAGTTGATTGTATTTAATTTTTATTTATATGTTGTCTTATCCATGTGGCATATCTCTTTTATTTTCATCAATAAAATTAATCTTAGAATAGATCAAAATATTTTTATAATATCATTCAAATATTTCTATATTCAGAAGAAAATAAACATTCAGGAAATTTGTATATACAGAAGAAAAGAAACATTTTTTTTAATTACGAATTTTTTGTCTCAAAACTCTTTACCATTCATTCATTCAGAATTTTGTATTGTAGGTATTTATGACGATTGTTCGTATCAGATGCGCGAGTAAAACACTTACAGTTTACATTTCAAAAGCACTAAATGGCTTTGATTAAATCATTATACAACGATGTATTCTCATATTTTATTGTTCTGTTTTGAATTTCTTTTGCATTATTCATTTCAAAATGTTCTGAAATTAAACCATCAAGATTTAGCTTTCGTTTTACCACTGATTTTTCCAGTACAGTCTGTTGAAAATATATGCTCTTATTCTAACCAGTTGATTGTATTTTGTACACACAAAATAACTGCAAGAGTTTTGTTCCCGACTATCACTAATTCTTTCATTATACGGCACGGTTTATTTAGACTCGCCGTAAAGTGAAAAGGATCGAGTACCGTCAAACGGTGTTACTTTTGCACTTGTGGAGGTAACTTTGCACCAGTGTAGAGTTTTAGTGAGAAGTGAAATACAGATCAACTGATTAGGGGTACGGAATCGAGATTTCTTTAGCTTCTTGGCAACACTAACAAGTGTATTTCATTCCTTAAACGTATATAACAATTATTCAGAAGGTTACAGAAGGAAGTGACAATGAGCCAGTTTATCAGCGAAAAGTTTAGTGCTGAAACATTTGTATCTGGTGAAGAAAGTATGACATTTCTGAAGGCAAGTTCACTTAAATGGGAAAGAAGATGAACCTTCATTTTATTGCTTTGGATCCCGATTATATTTGTTAGTTAAGTTGTAATTAATTGTTTTACCAACGTGGGGTAACTTGCACTGAAAGCGAGGGTTTCTTTGTATCATGGGAATTTCCGATACAAAGTAACCCCAGTTGTTTCTTAAATTTATTTTTGTATTAAATATTGATAAGATCAATGTTTGCGTTTGCTTCATATATGCCCAACTAAGTATAAAGTAAAGTATAAATGGATTTCTCTTCAGAGAACTTAAAAACTTGTTTTAACGCCATTTCACAAGGTCATGATACTCTTAAGGAGGCGGAAGAATTTTTGACACCCCAGGCAAACAGTTTGTTACAAAAGAGAGCTGATTCATATAAGGAAACAAAGAAATCCCCTGGTTTTCTCCCATGAAACTGAAAAGACCGTTGCAATGTGTAGTCCAGTTCAGTTACTTCGATTTTCCTGTTAATAGTATAGCTCTTAAAAATGATAATAAGCGCTTATCTCACTAATAAAGGGTGGTAATGTAATATTTATATATATATATATATTCCAGAAAAAATCATCAAATATCTGGAACTTAAAACTACAAAGCAATAAGAAAATGTTTTCAATTTTTATCATTGTAAATAAATGAGTTATACTCAATTGTTTCAATAACATTTATTTTTTTAAATCAGGTTTATGGCATTCAAACTTTTATTGTTAAATTAATGGCTTATTTTGTACTTTAATTCCTTTTAAAATTATTCAGAATAAAAAATATGAAAAGAAAACAATACATCTTAATATCAAGTAAATACTTTTATTTTTTCCATTTTTTTACAAATTTTTTTATTTATTTTAGTTCCATTGGAGTAGAATCTGCGCAAAATGCTTAAGTCGGCAATTATTTTACTGTGTAACCTGGAAAAGGAAATGAGAATACTTTAATATATGCAATCGAAAACTTAAAAAAAATATTCCATTAAGTACGGGAATTGATATTTCCATCACATGCTTTAATAATAATGTGATGTCTGCTTGAATAAAATCTAGAGTTTTGAAAAATAACTTGCCATTTTCATATTTTTTAAACGCGGCTTTCTTAAGAGAACTGAAATACCATATATGGCTTTACAGAGAGTTAAGGCAATTCAAATGAAGTGACACACCATAAGCGGAAAAATTAATAAAACCTTGAAATCTCAAACACATCATATATTAGGAAAAAAACGATCTGTACCTTATACATAATACAAGAAGATCGTTTCTTTATCTAAATTTGAAATCACCGTTAAATTTTCCTAACGTCTACTGTAGTAAGTATTCTGAAGTCGAAAAACTTGATAGGTATATACAATACAACTGCATTAACTCAATAAGGTAAGAATGCCATGTTCACATGGCGTGCCAACATAATTAAACATTAAAATGTTTCCCAAAGATTCTGCAATGTTTTTTCGACGAACTTTCAACAATATATTCATTGTGCAATAAGTTATACTTTACATAAAATTGAATGCACCGAATTTTTCAATACTTTATTATAATAAGATTTATAATAGGGTACGTTTAGAACTTTGTCAGGCATCCGGATTGTGCAATAACTAAATTCCTAAAATGTTAATGTTTTCTCAATAAAGTTTATTTCTTCATTCATATTTTAGTAAAATTTGTACTTTAATTGAAAAATAATTTTAATGATTCTTTCCCCTCCAGATTCTGTTTTTATTATGTCCAGAAATATGCAATGCTTTTTCGTAGTAATATAATGTTTCATAAATTTCAATCAAACGGAATAAAATAAAGGCATTTTTAAATAAAGTGGATAAAATTCTGCTATGAAAACGAAAAATATTTCTGTTTGTTTTGTTTATAATTTCTCATTTTAAGAGCTAAGCTAAAAGTCATAACTGTTTTTATGTGAATTAATAAACAACATATTAATATCAAGTTAATACTAATAAAGAGAATCATGTTCTCAATACTATATTTTATGCTTTCAGCCTGCTATTCCGTATTTTCTAAAATGTTCATCTCAAAATAATCTCTTTATAGCGGCCACTCTACGTTCCCAAGAAAATAGCTCGCTTAGAGGAGTGCGGCTGCTTTAACCCTCTAAGCGTTTCAGCAGTATTTTTCCGTTTTTCATGCGCACTTCAAAAACAGCCCATACTTATTGTTATAATTTATTAAACTACCATTCATAAAATATATCTAAGATTTCAAAGAATTGATTAAATGGAATCAAGATCCAACAATTTATTTTAAAAGCTAATTTTAATTTTTTTTTAAATTAGTTTTTTAACTAAATCTAAATAACGAAACGCCTAACAGAAGTTATTTTTATTACGTTATGTCTATGGGCCGAAATTTCCGTGGCAAACAAAAGTGAATGTTAAGAAGTGGGACTGCTAAGCAAGGGTGGCGGTTTAGAGAAAATCTCGTGGATTGAAAATCTTTGAAAGAGAAACAAAGATAAATGTCTTACGGTGTTTAGTTCCTCCTCCCCTTACTCCAGGGGAGAAATAACCAGGGTAACCAACGGCCACCACCTCCGTATGGATAACCAGGATATCCAGCCCCTCATCCGGCAACTGCTGTATCAGCAGAACCATTATATTATCGAGCCCTGGCAGCTGCTAAACCAGCAGCACCATCATAATATCCAGCTGCAGGATTTTAAAAGACGAGCAGTCCGAGAAAAATGAAGACCTGGAAAGAGAATGAAGCAAAATTGAAAGAAAACGGCAAACAAGCTTCAGAAGTAATATTTGAGTAAATACCGTTGTCAATTTCCATGCGTTAAAATCGTTTTTTATTCCAATAAACTCGTAATTTAATTCCAGGTTCCAAGAATTTTGGAGAACCGAAAGTTATTTTGATATAGTATAATCATACATTAGTTAATACGTGGTTTCATTTCTTAGAAATTATTTGTAGTTAAAATTTTGATCTACATTTCTTTTCCTTTATAAGGAGTTATGCATGAATTTTGTGATTTTTTTTATGAAAGAAATTTTAACTATGCTGCTGATGAAAGAGAAATTACAAAAATAGTGTTAGATAAGATTTTAATCACTCCGGGTTTTCTCTATTTAAATAAAAATAAGTTTTTATTCGTGCAAAAAAATTTCTAGTATATTTATGGGAAATCCTAGGAAAAATGATGAGCACTTTTTGAAATTTTTTTCACTTTCCTATTACAGTTTTAACTCTGCCAAAACATATAAAGATTTTAAAAAGCAGTAATTTAACATCCGATCAAATTGAAAGAACTTGAACGTTATCAAACAAACAATTATTAAGATCTTAAAATGTCATTACAATCAAATATCATTCCTGACACAAACTTCTCTAAATTCTAGAAATGTTAGAACGCAGTTTCAAAAAAATTGAGCACAGATGTCCGATACTGAGAAATAAAAAATTTTAAGACGCACTCTCATCAAAGGCGACTGATAATAAATGTTATAATTCGAATATCTCCCCAGCTATTACAAAATGCAAAAGGGTCGAAATGCGTTGTATTGTTGGTTTAAATAATTTAATGTTATTATGGACTGATATGAATGTTATATGGACTGATTTTAATATTTTTATTTCAATATAAATATAACAAAAATCGATTATTCATCAAGAGTTGAATTAAAAATTTTCATCTCCTCTAGTCAAAAAAAAAAAAATATCTACTTTATGGTCATTCAAGTATTATAAGTTTAGTAAAGGTTAGGGACATATTTTTTTGCTAAATTGGTATTTCAGTTTGATATCTCTTAAAGTATCGATATTTAAAAAGTATTATTTAAATATTTCCTTACCAGAATCTTCAAACTTCTCGTCATGGTCACCAATTTCCTGAAGCTGAATAGTCTTCTTCCACAATGAACATGGTATTTATAGCAAAATCCGCTTACATAATGATGTCGTTAGTCGTAAAATACGATTACTTTATTTGATCTCTTAAAACCGTAGCAATTATTTTCAAACAATTGGCTAATATTTTTCAAACTGATAATTATAAAAAGCAATCAACAAATCACATGTATTTTTTTAAAAAAAAACAGAAAGCAATTTGCGCGTGAATTCCATAATATATCTGTATTAAAAACGAGAAAAATTAAAATTTTCATTAAATTCGCTACCGAAATCTCCTTCAGTAACCTTCAAAGTTATTGTTTGAATAACTTTCATTAACGGTTGATATTCTTGGATAGTTATGTCGCTTTTCTACGATTGAGCATTTTAGTAGAACTTTGGATATAAACAGGCAAACATCTCAATTAAATTTAATGACGAGCAATCCCATGGAGGATCGTTAATAAACAAAAAAAATTTTGATTTCTCAGAATAAATGTGGTGCGAATATTCTGCTTTAATTATCTACGTTATTTCACGCTTTTATATAATATTTAGGAGAAAAACATGTTTTCAAATTAATTTTGGTAATTTTTGGAACTTCTTTCTTTTCTTTACTTAAATCATGTAATAGCAGAATTTACTATGAATGTAATGGCCATTTTATGATAAGTGATAAAATTAATATTAGAATTTATTATTAAATAATAATAAGAAATTTATTTTGATTATACCTTTCAATGAAAAATGTTAATATAGTATTATAATAATATGTAAGTAAGATGATAAAATAATAAATGACCCAAAAAGAAAATGTATAAGTTTTCTGTGTATATAATACATTATATGATCAAAAGTATTCAGACACTTTCGGATTTATATATTTTTTC
>BGPR01049153.1:0-11378 GCA_013235015.1 Araneus ventricosus
TTTTACTTTATACCTTTCCTAAATACCTGATAATTTCACGAAAATGCATATAATCAATTTGCAACAACAAAAAAAAACAGTGTTGAAATTTGCTAAATCATATCAGTTTTATGAATGCAGTGAGATAAATAATCAATTTCTAGGCGGTCCCTAAATGCCCTAGTGACTCATCTCTTCCTGTAAAATTGATTTCAAGTCTATTTATAACATGGTGGAAGTTCTCGCCAAACCTTTCCTGAGAATGAAAAATTAATGAATAGTCTGGAAACATTGATCCACGACAACTTTATGCAGAAACGTAGTAAGCGAACAAAAACACTAACGCTCAAGATTTCTGAAAGTTAATTATTACCCTTTCGTCGTTTAAAATACACCAGAATCTATTTCCCGCGTGCTATGTGTAAGGATACCAATGGGAAGAGGGAGAAATCTAGTTTGAGAAAAAATTTAAGATTGCCCTCATCTAACCTATAACGACCAAGAGAACGAAGCAAAATATATGATATCGGAAAAAAACTATAAAAGCGATTCCAGAAGAAACATTCCTTCCGGCAAGAACAAAATGCGCTAAACCTAAGGGACAGTGTCATAGGCGAACAGAAGCTGCAGCAACTATTAACGGATTACGCGGATAGCGAGATGTAAAAGTACATCAGCACGCGAAAGCGTAAACTACCGACAGCACAATAGGCACGCGATCGCGGAAGCGCAGGAGGGAATCGGTACCCCTCCCAGCACACAACCAGTTGCTCTTACAGAATGGCAACTCGGCAGAAAATGACGCGCTTAGTCGCCAAGCTAAATAAACGATGTTTATGAAATTAAAAATACATCAGGAAAAGGCTTAAACATTTAAGCGCAGATAATGCCTGGAAAAGCTACATGATCCTCTTGAGGCCGTAACTTCTTCTTCAAAGCAGCACTCAGATAAATAAACTGGCACCCCCTTTGCCCTGACCCTCCTTCCCGGCCGAGCTGTGATTGTTCTTAGTGAACTTGCGCTAATAGATATTAGGGTATATAAGATCAACTTCCAAGCCTAATTACCTACTTAATTGACATTTTTTTTCCTTTCCTCTATAGTCAACCACATAATTACCTTCATATTTAGCTTAATAATTATCCTGTAAAACAATTATTTTACATCCTTTCATGTCACTAACCTATTTCAGTTCGCACTTAAAGATAAAAGAACACAGAGCCTATATTCTACCAAAGACATCTGCAAAAAAAGCGTAAAAAATTTGAAAATTTATTTTGTTTTAATCCAGTTTATATTTATCAAAAATAAATAAAATTTGAATTTTATTTAATATTTTAGGCTTTATAATAGTTTTCTCTGGTTTCTTAAATCTAAATTTAACTTAAAAACAATATATTTTCAAGTTTAAATTTATTTGTAAATAAGTTTTAAATTTTATTTTGAATTTCAATATATTCCAAGATCCATAATCATTTTTTCGTTCATGACTTTTTTTTTTTTTAAATCTGAATTTTATTTAAAATAACGAATTAATTAATTAATTCTATTGATTTCTTCAAATTTAGTTAATCTTGCAAATAATTAATTTTGAATTTCATTTGAGTTTCTTGATATCCCTGGCTTCTAATTATTTTTTCAATGATTTTTTTTTTTTTTTATAAATTTGAGTTTTACTTAAAACATAAATTTTAAATGTTATTTTATTTTGAGTCTTTAAATTTAAATTTACCTCACAAATAAATATTTGAGTTTTAATTAAGTTTCATGATATTCTCTAATAATAATTCATTTGAAAATTTACCATACATTCATACGTTTGATGTTAAAAGAGGACTTCTGCAAAATTTAAATTTGAATTTTGCAAAAAATTAATAATTGTAATATTTTTGGTTGTCGTAATAGGTTCATTTTATACTGTGAAGCATATAGTAATATCTTGATCCTAATTTCGGGTGCTGTCTAGGAGCCCATTCGTTTTTTCCTTCCCTAAATTTTAAAATCGTCAGACATCCCTTTAAAATCAATCGATTCAAATAGAACATAGTTTCATTTAGATAGGAAACTAAAGAGCAATATCGAATTCCTCTCACACGTATCTTAAATATTTGTTACTCTTAACGACAAACCATTAATGCAGACTTTTTTCAAAAGTTGTCTGTAGTTCCGAAATAACTCTGCATTAACATGAAAAATTCACTCAAATAATGGAAATGATTTTGAATTTATAATAAAATTCATGGACGTCATAAATAATACGCTTAAAACAAAGGTTAGATTTGTTATATTTGAAGGGGAGGGAAGGGTTGACACTGCAACCCTTTACCATTTGGATGGTGTGTTGGAGTTTAAAGATGTGTTGTGCACTTATATTCTCTTCAGAATTACTGAAATTTCATAATTTGATAATATTCTTCAAACTGAATTCGGCATCCATTAAAGTTCATTTGAAGGGATTAGTATACTATTCAACGCTCAAAGCTGAGCGCAGCAGATGAGTACCATTCATTAAATTAAAACTGAACCAACTATCTGCTTTTTTCCCGAGAGAGATTCTTAAACTAACGTGGTGTGACATACATGTGTATAGGATTAGCAATTCTGCTGACCAGCTGGGGAACACATGGAACAGAACATCGCTATACAGAGCAACAAAAGCAGATTGAGTGACAAAAACATCCTTTGTGTACACTGTTCATTGTTCACATAGAGGATAGATTGTAAAATGCAAAAGGGGAGAGGGGGAAGGCTGCTAAGGCGGTCTCCTGCGTGTCATTGTAAGCCCATGCCAGACATGATAATGACCATAGGTCTCATGGTAATGACGGATCCATCTCGCTTTACATGGCTCCATGGGGACGATTTACATCAAAAACCTGTAAAATTGCAAGTACTTCAAAATAACCAACTGATGAGAATAGTTGACGCTCCTTCGTATGTCTGACGCAAGAACATTCATAATTAGAA
Organism: Araneus ventricosus; assembly: GCA_013235015.1. Lineage (NCBI taxonomy): Eukaryota > Metazoa > Arthropoda > Arachnida > Araneae > Araneidae > Araneus > Araneus ventricosus. The sequence goes on from BGPR01049153.1 coordinate 2,948, forward strand.
TACTTACCATACGTCCGGACCTCAAGCTCACGTCCGGACTAGTATCCAGATCTTCAAAATGTCCGGATTTACGCCGGACAAAGCGACGAGAGGGAAATTTGGTTGTAATAAAGAAATTCTGATGTACTCGAAAAAATTGGCGTCATTCCGCTAATGAAAGAAAATTCATTATTTACACTGTTTGCATCCATTTTTGATGAGAGAGTGGACGACTCTCCTCCTCCACGTCTCAGTTCAAACTCAAAATTAAAAGATTTGACAATTTTGTTTTGATTCTGTTTTTCATTAATATAATTTTGAATGACCAAACATTTATAAAAATTGTATCTTCTTTACATTCTGACATCTTAAATTTTTTCACTTCCTCTTGGTAGGCAGCTTTAGAATTTTATACTGCACTTCGACACCCCCCCCCCCGGCGTGTCCGATTTCAACCAAAAAAAGATGGTAACCATATTCATAATGAACTAAAAATTGATCTTGTTTTGGACTTTATGAAAATTATTTCTAAAAACGTTTTCGAAAAAAGTTACCTATGATTCCCAATGAACTACTCCAATTACCACAGTACGACCCAGCCGTTCCAATTCTCGAAAAAGACCCAGAACAAAGCTGAGTTGCACTTATAAAATTTCCTTAAGATTAAAAGACGTTGGGATGTGTGTGCAGTTGATGAGAATCCGTACCCGCAATATCCTCAAAACTCAGGTTCCCATCCTAGTTCCACCAAAAAAACATTTTTTTTTTAATTTATTAAAATTAGAGGGAAAAAAACCGCACGACAACTTAATTGATTTCAGTGAGAAGAAAATTTTTAAATTTGCAGACTGTCACTGCCAACACACACACATTTTCCTTGCAGAGTTTTCAAACGAATTGCACGAAACTTACAGAATATTCGACAATTTGTAAAAGAAGCATTATTTCAAAATTTGAATTAAATAATTTGAATAGTAGAGAAAATATAAATATTTGTAGTAAATAATGTTTTACTTCCCATGTGCGAAATTTAGAGTAATTTTTATTTTATAAGTTCAGAGCCAGATATATAGAGCAACTTATATAAACATTCTAGTCCAATACCGTTAATACTCAGAAAGATATCGGTATTGCAGCTAGGTGAATTTCGGTACACTCTTAAGAGAAGCTAAATGATAAGGGCCCATGCACAAACTGAAATTTATTAAACTTGAATCCTCGAATAGTTATCATCGAAATGCAATTCAAATTATGAATTTAATTTATTAGTATATATGTGTATTCAGGATACTCAACTTAATATAAATAAATATAAATTTCCTGATTTCACACATTTATTTTTAAGTATTGATTTGTTTACAAAATGAATGAAAATTCAGATTCTTTGGAATGTTAAGATGAATACTTTCCTCATTGTTAGATTATTGCCTCCAAGGATTTTTAAGGTTAAAACATTATAATTTGACTGTCGATTGTAAGGTATCCGCCTACAAAATTTCTTTCGTTTTATTTCACCCTACTCTGTGCGGTTTTTAGCTATTGTGTTCACGTGCACAAGGACAAGCGGACAGTCAAGACTTCCCGTGATAGAGATCTACAAATTCGATACACAAATCAGATACCAAATCCCATCTGTTTAGCTCTCTGCGTTTTGGAGTTATTGTATTCACAGAAAGAAGGATATAATTCCAAAATATTTTGCGGAGTTGTTTTTTTCAAGACAGGTCCTAAAAGTAACCCTTCGTGACAACTTTGAGGCCGAATTTCTTGAAGATTACAATATTTTCTCTTTCTTCGTTATAGACAGATCCGCGGGTCAGACACTGAAGGCCTTTTAAACGACCCACCCGTTGATTTTTATAAACTCATTTTTACTTTCTCGTATACGAAGTATACAGAGAGAAAGTATTGTAATCGTCAAAAAGTTCGAACTCGAGATTTTGACGAATCTCCGCCTTTTAGACCTCCCCGAGTCCGAAAAACACAATTTGGGAATTCCTGTCTGTCTGTGAACACGATAACTCGAAAACTATTAGAGCTAGAAGGATGAAATTTGACATGTAGTCTTTACATATAATTTGTAGGTTTCTATCAAAATTTGGACAAAATCCGTCCACGGAAAGTCTGTCTGTCTGTCCGCGTACATGTGAAGACGATAACTCAGAAACTTAAATAGCTAGATGGATAAAATTTGGTACACAGTTTTATCGTCAGGAATGTAGGACCTTATCAAATTTTGGACCAAAACCGTCAAAAGGTTGACTGTCTGTCGGTCTGTATATTCGCATGCTTGCAGACGCTGTAACTCTTAAATGCAATGACCGAGATAAATGAAATTTGGTATTTGGCCTTCTAAAATTAATTGTAGATTTGTGTTCAATTTTTGTTTCAATCGGTTAAAAAAAAAAAGGCGTTGAAATTGCATTTTCGCTGTCTTCAAAATTCTACGACGCAAAAAATAAAATAATAATTTAAAAAAGGCTCTACCGATACGCGCGTTTCTTTACCATTCTACGTTCTGTCTTGGCTCATTGCCAAATTTACCCACGCACTTTCGCCTTTGGTGCTCGCTGAAGGAAATTAGTGGCGTTCTGTGCGTACAGAAAATTCGCAAATTTTATCCGTGCGAGGGTGCGGGGAAATGACACCTTTGTTAAGGGCTATACGAGAAAGTTTAGGGGAGACCACTCCCGCTGGTTTATATCATGAAAAACAGGCAATCAAAAACATTTTCTTAAAAATTAAAGTATAATTTATATAATGTCGAATTTTTGAAAGAAATATTTCTAGCTGAAAGTTGGCTAACTTATTTTCTATCGTATCTTTGCACCTGAGTATGAATCATGACAGTCGGTCATAAACTAAAGTTAGTTTTTAAAACAAGCAGTTTTAGCATGCTCTCCTTTGATTGTAGATTTTAAAGAAAAAGACTGGATTATAAAGCATATGAATGAGTTACCAATATGTCGCAATACAATTAAAGATCGAATATAATAGAATTAGAAAGAAGTATTTCTTCGGAGTTAAAGCATGCAGAAATTACGTATTCAATTACTTCAGATGAGAGTAATGATGTGAATGTTTAGGCACCACTAGCAATTTTTTCTCGATATAAATCCGGCAATATAATGAAAGAAGAACTGAATGAAAAACTTCAGGGAAATGAACAAATTGTAATAATGATGTTTGAAAATATTAAAATATTTATATCTGACACCTTCACTAAAGATTTAGAACAATTTCAATTTTAAAACTCAATAATTTTTGAAACTACATTTTTCATTCAAGAAAATGCAATTAAAACTATTTTATCGTCATACAAGAAATAAAGCAAGGTTTTCAGGAGAGATTTAATCAATCTAAAAGTTAGGAAAATACATTTCACTTTATTTTATATCAGTTTAAAGCGGAATTCGAAACAACGGAGTTAATCAAATTTATGTGGATAGGTATCAACGATTTAAAAAGGGAATCAGTTGAGTTAATTTGGATTATTGAGGAGTTGAGTTGAGAAAATAAATTTGAAAACTTGATTTCTAAAGTAGAAGGAAAAATTTCTGAAAGTAGTGCAGATAATAATAATCCCACACTAAACATCGAAAGTATTATATTACTTTTCTTCATATCAATGATTAGTTTAGTTATATTAACTTCCCATTTTGAAGCAACACGAGAACTATTTTGGGACGGACCTCGTAGTTCTAAATCTCGGTCAGATGACGAGGACGACCCCTGAGCTGGCACACCCTCTCCAAACTTCCTCTCTACACCATTCTCTACGCCTGATTTAGGGTGCAGCAGGTTCACATACACGATAGATCTTCAGTAGAATAGGGTTTCGAACTTGGAACCCTTCGGACCCCAAAACCGAGACCTTACCACTAGGTCACCACGACCTTTATATTATTAAGAAACTTGTTAACACGACTGTCACACGACCTTTATATTAAAGACGTTTGGGTCCACATATTCGTGTGAACAATTATTTTTCTCAATGAATTTCGTAAATTCTACCATCAGAAATAAACTTGAGGAAATGAGGTGCATGAATGCGTTAAGCTAATGAATACAGAATATGAACCTTATATGAAGAAACTATCTGAAAATGAGCAACAACAGATTTCACATTAAATATACTTTTATCAATGTTATGAATACACATATCTGTAACTATGCTTGTTAATAAAGAATATTTCATAATATATATTTTCTTTATTCCTTGTTCATTCAAATACTCAGTGCAGAGACGTCACTTCGTATGGTGTGGTAATTCACGGTATCACTCTACTGATATCAATTTTTTGACGTGGACCTTTATTTTTGTTCTTCACTTGCAAAAGTAAAAGTTGTAAAACAAACAGGAAAAGGAACTTTTTTAGAGGATTTTAAAAGTGGGAAGGAAAAAAAGTCAACTGTCAAGTTTCACTGTTACCACATCTTCGGCAATTCTAGATTATTGGTACCGTTTTCACTATACCTTGCTCCCTTTTCAAGTGACGCCACTGACTTAGTAAACCGCGGGATCGTATTAAAAATTTATGAACAATATTCGAACCGCATTTCAGAAAGGTTCGCCAACATCGGAGAAATTGAAATCCTCTCCACGTGCCAACAAAGAAATAAGAAAATGAGTTGCGACGGATTATCTCCTAAAAAAGTATGATTTGACATCAAAAATAAGCTTTACGACAAAAAATTATTTAATAAAATGACATTATAAAAATAATAAATTTATTTCATAAATCTATCAAAATATTGAGATGTCAACTTCGGAATTAAAAATTTCAATACAAGGAGAATAAGAGTAAAGAAAGCAATAGTTTAATATTTTTATCCAAATCCTCTCTCCTTAAATTAATTTAGGTTAATTGAACCTTGGCTTAAAATAATAGGTTGCAACAAATAATTGAAAATTTTGGAAAGCTGCAACATGTGCAGAATGTGGGATGGAACTCCGTAAGAGACGCATCGGTATATTGAATATTAAGATATCGATCAAATTTATTGCTATACTTTTATCATTAAACAGTACTGAAAAAGTCAAAAGCATTACCTGATCATAAACAAAATATTACGTAATAGCTTTAGAAAATAAATATAATTCGGTAATTCATGGTAAGTATGCCAAGGTTTGCGACGCAAGAGCCATTATTTGGCTAACCTGCGCCAGTCAGTAGTTGGTGAAAAGATGCTTTATCAATATTGACATAAAATACAGGGTGGTCATAAATTGTTGGACAAATTTCAAAAATTAATAATAAAAAACCCTATAATGTCGAAACTTTGGTTTTTGATTTTTTTTTAATGAGAGAGTAGTTGGAAAACTTTTTTTTTCCCAGATAGGGAACGCGCCGTTACAGAGGAGGGATTGAAAATCTCCCTCACCGATGCACATTTCTAATTCTCTTTAATTTTCCGAATCAAAGCTGGATGAAGTTATTACTTGGAGACTGGCAATTTCGATACTCTAACCGGTTAATTCTTTGAACTGTTACAATTAATTTGCTGTCGTGGAACCAGAGACGTGTCCTCTGCTGCACAGAAGTCATTTTGACACTTGTTTTGGATTTCGCAGATTTAGTGCGCCGTAACGACGCGTTACCTTATCTGAAAAAACTTTCAACTACTCTCTGATGAAAAAAGAAGCAAAAAAAAAAGAAGTTACTTTATTATAGGTTTTTTTAAATAAATTTTTGAAATACCTATAAACCACTCCATATACTGGCCTGGAAAGCCTGCATACTTTCTATAAATATGCAATTGATGTTTTATAGCGTGGAACTATCAGTTTCTTTGTGTGGGAAACCTGATATACTAAAATCACATTTTTGTAAAAGTAAGTTTTTTTCCATGGTATGATTGAGGTTACAAAAAAAAAACCTATAAGAAAAAACTGGATTTCTTTTTCTTTGTTCCATTTTATTTTCGTTGAAGAAAAGCTTTGGTACGCACCGCTCGAATATATTCGTTGCGATTAACTCTTCCTGTCAATTTTCGTCCAAAATGTGGAACAACCATTTTTTCTTGGTTCTGCAGAAATTCTTTCAGGGGCATGGTGGAGGGGAGTGAGTCAGTGAGGAAAGGCAATAAAATGGTCAGCGCGAAATTTGAGGAGCGTGAAAGGGTCGCTGTCAGTTGAGCTCAAATTCCCCGGCCATGAATCAGTCGTCCCTCCTCCCTTTGCTGCCAGCACAGCAGGAAGCTCATAAAAGAGAGAAGAGTTTGAAAACAGCCGCTGTTGCGTTGCTGGTTGGGGGTTTCATTGAGTGTTGTTACTTCTAGCTGCTGCTCCACTTCACGAGAAAACGAAGTATGCCCGTTTTACATCCAATCCAAATTTTTGGCCAACCCGTCCCCTTTGTATCTGAATACAAATACTTAGGGTTAATTCTCGACGCAAAATTAAACTTTGACTCCCACATTCAAAGGGCAGTTACTAAAACCAAGAATTCGAGCTTTGCACTCGGAAGGCGTATTGCTCCAAAGAGAACACTTGCGATAAAGCACAAGCTTCTGCTCTATAAAGCAATCGTTCGGCCTGTTATGCTCTATGGCTACCCCATCTGGGGAACCACTTCCATCAGAAATCTGAGAAAATTACAAGTGTTCCAAAACCAGCAGCTAGCTAGGATTGTCGACGCTCCTTGGTATGTCAGACGAAAATTAATTTACCAAGACCTCAAAATTGATCCCGTTTTGGACTTCATGAAAATTATTTCTAAAAAAATTCTTCGAAAAATTACCAAAGATTCCCAACGCATTGTTACAATTTCCACCCTACGACCCAGCCATCCCTAGTTCTAGCAAGAGACCTAGAGCGATGCTGGATTACACATATGAGAATTTCCCGACAATTAAAAGGCGTCGGGATGTCAGCACAATCGCTGAGAGTCTGGACCCGTAATTTTTTCTTCAAAATTTACGTTTCGGCCCCCTTTTTTCATGCTACAATGTGCAACCCCCGCGTTTTTCCGAGAGCTTCAAATTCTAAATTAAGTCTATTTTTCGTGCTAATTTTCTTTTGTTTTCTTCTTAGTTGACCTATTGCCTTCATTCTTAGCTTCTAAATTGTTGCAGGACAGTTTAATTTGTAAAAACCACGGATCTGGATACGGAAATCCCCTTATTCCAAATTTCATCCATCTAGCTTTTGCGCTAGGCCTCCCAATAAAATTTTTCCCCCCACGCTTTTTCTCTTCTTAGCTTTAATTTGCTCTCCCTTTATTTTTTCACTTGTAAATCCTAAATTCGAATTATTAAATCTTTATTTTAATTAAAATGACTTATCAATTAGATATTGAGGTGCATCGGGCGCTTCGCGCCCTCGCGGTATTCAGTAAATTAATATTCCGATCCAATCCGACAGTCAAAGAACACCCCGACTTCAGCACAATAGGGAATCTACACCCTGAACTTACTCAAACGTATTCCTGTTAGACTAACTTTTAAAAGCCACGTTGAGAAACCTGGGTTTTGCCAAGATCTCTACCGTTTTCCTATTTAAAAATTGCATTTTATTGTCTCAAAATTAAATCACTATAAACCTACGTAGTGTTCGGATATAGCATAGTAAATATACCCTGGTCTAACCAAAACCAGACGGGATTTATTTTATTCTCATTTTCAGTTGCACAGATTGCAATAGGATTCATAAATCAATAATAACAGTCATTATGAAATTCAACATGGCAAACTCTAAATAAATATTTCAAGTTTTAATTAAACAAAGTTTCTTTCCAAACTTGAGGAAAAATTGATTTAATGTAAAACTTGAGATTGAAAAGCAAGCAAAACAAAAAAAAAAAAGTTCTTAGTAGCAACTGACCCCTAGGTAGAGTTGGCATTAGTTTCTGAATTTACTTCTTTTTTAATCTCGGATGAAAAAACTACTCAGAAAGTGCTTTCCGTGTCCAGTCTTTCGACCAACTAAACAGATGTCTCGTATCAACTCACAATTTTGAAGATGCTACAAAATTGGAGTAAATATGGATCTCAACGGCTGAGAATCGTGGGACATACTATTGTCGGAACTCACGTTCTTAAGTGAAGATTCGGTGACGAGGGCAATTGTGGGGGAGAGTGGGTAATTAGAAAGAGGGCGAAAATGGAGTTTGACCCATCCTTTTCACAGAAACTGATAACGAGATTCAACTTTATCAATGGTTATGTTTGTTGTGTTTCATATGTTTCATAAGAAAATAGCACGTATTTTCGAGAAAATCCAAAACTTTTCGGCATTTGTTTTGTTCTATAACATTCAGGAAGTTTTCTACCAAATTGTAGAAACTTACAGAATACTTGACAATATGTAAACTGCGCTACTGTATTAAATAACATTTACTGCGCATAAAAGGAAATCGTACGTAATTTTTTCTTTCATACTTAATAGCCAGAGAGATAGGGCAACTTTGGCGTGTAACGAGAGCAATACGTAACTGAACGTAGTGCGACG
>BGPR01049154.1:0-11378 GCA_013235015.1 Araneus ventricosus
AATTAATGTGACCATACGTCCCGTTTTGAATGGGACAGTCCCGTTTTTTGGTAGCCTGTACCGTTGTCCCCAGGACAGCTTCGGGACGCCCAAATGCCCCGTTTTCAGAAAAAGTGCTCCTTTCCACTAATTTTTGGCATATACGAGACATGTACCATAATTAATGTGACCATACGTCCCGTTTTGAATGGGACAGTCCCGCTTTTTGGTAGCCTGTCCCGTTTTCCCCAATCACATCTTCAGGACGCACAAATGTCCCGAGCAACCCACGATAACAATTTCAAACAAGAAGGCGCCAAAAATCCAACGGTAATGTATAGTAGCCCGGCGATGATGGAACGTGCGCTATACGTGTCACACACAAATAAATTTGTCAGAAGCCTCCCATCTCGCACTTAGTTCTAACTTCATTACACCGCGTGAAGTGACAGAATGAAACACTGGGAATATTTTAACCAAAAGTTTTTCGGTGGAACTGTTCAAACACTTTCACGCTAATGATTTAAATCATACCAACTTTCGTATAATTAGTGAATACAGTGGCGAATCCAGGATTTTGGTCAGGGGGAGACTGAGGTCATAAAAAATTTGTGTCGTCGTGACCTAAAGGTTTATGTAGTCAAAACACTAACTTTACTCATCTGACAATGAGAATCACAAAAGACCCTTCAATATTTTAGATAATTTAATAAAAGTACAATGAAATAACTAGCCAAAAAATGTTTTCAACCGTGATAACGCTACCAGTATGAGTGGAATAACTACAAAATTTTTTAATAGAAAGCAATATTGCCACGTCATCTGACAGCGGTTCAAAATTACGAGGTCCAGCCCAAAACAACCCTCGTGTTGCTTCTATTATTCTATATTGCTCTATAACTAAATTAAATTAACTAAACGAACACAAATACTTTCCGAATGTTTAGCCTAAAAAAGGATCTCTCTATAGTATTCTTATCGAACGGTGTGTCGTTTGTTTCACTGCCGGAATTGAGTGCTTGCGGTAGATCTTATTTTACAGAAAAAAAAATATCTGACTATTTTTTTTTTTTTTTGTGCGTTGAGAACGTTGACTCAATGACCATTTTGCCAAGCTGACCGACATCAGACTTCGCGTCGAATATTGAAAAACCCCTATGACACGAGTCCCTCATATTATTTGAAATATTAGTCTCAAGATAAAAGAATGTGAGGAAAACCACAGAAGTGCTTGCATTCATATAAGCATCCCCAATATTTGAACTAGCAGCTATGTTAAGAATGGCTAGTTATTAAAACGAAATGCTTAATATGAGCGCTAGTGGGAATTAATATATTTAAGCATTTTTTTTATTATTTTATTGCTTCTTCGCATGAGAAGTTCTAAAATTATGGTATTTTCCATGAACTTTGTCGTCTGAAAACAGCCCATTATTTTTACTGTAAGGAGGGGCATTGAAAAGAAAAAAAAGAGAGAATCTCTGGAAAACTGCTTCTGAGCCTTTAAATGGCAGATATTTTTAAAGTCGAAAACGCTAAAATTAGAACTGAAATGAAATAAGCGCGTCAGGATAAGAAATTCTTTTACATTGTGATATTCTTATCGAATAAAAAAACATATTTGTAGAATTATTAAAATATTTAAAGAAAGAAATTAATTAGATTAAAAAATCGTTTGGTCATAAAAGAAATTAATTTAAAAATATCGTTTGGCTGAAAAAGAAATTAAATAAAAATATCGTTTGGCATTAAAGGTAATAAAAATAGTTTGGCAACGATATTGTCTTTTGGCTAACATTGCCTAGCAACGAAAAAGAATTATGATTATGATATTGAATTTGAAATTCGATGCAAATCAGTGATTGTAACGTTTGTGATGGAAGTGTATGTGTTTGTTTTTCATGTTTGTGCTGTGGTAGACGTCCAATAAAGATATTATTTTTGATAAAGAAGACTCCACGATTCTTCATACTATGCTGCAATACATCACAATATTTTTCAAGAGAAAAAAAACTAAATTCAACGGCAACAGAAGAATGTTTGGCACCCAAAAATTACCGAATACAGCATAAAAATAATTTAGATTATATGATAAATACGAATCTTTCGTATTACTTGCAGCACAACAGAAGGTAAAATTGATTAATGAATAAATAAAAGGAATAATACGTTATATAAATTTTTGAAGTCGTCACAGTTGCCTGGCAAACACCACATAGTGTGCTATCTATCTAACTGTACGTTGTCTTACAGAAAGAATGACAATATGTTAGAGAAGCATTTTGTAAAAATTTGGAAAAGGATGTTTGAATATTACAGGACAACACATTTGTATAAACATTTGTAATAACACTTTGTGTATTCATTGTAATGATAAACTACTTCGTTTATACGACGCAAAGCTTCGGTTATACGTAAAGTGAGCATTTATTTTCTCTCTCAAAACGGGACATTTTTAAATTTTTATTTAATGTTATGTAAACTCAAGAAAACACATATTTCTCCATTTTTTTTAAATTTATTATTGAAAAAATAAGGAATTAACATATGAGAAAATAAATAATTCGTGTGATCTTGCATTTTTCTGAAGAACACAGTTTCCTTCAGTATGTTTAGTGTAGTTTAAAAAAAAAAATGAAATTCTTGGTAAGATTTCTTAAAATTAACTTTCGTAATTAACGTTGCTTTATAAATTGCGTCAAGGTAACGGAGTAGGTCAGTTTTGGATGAAATTTAAAGTAGTTAAAGTGATGGCGTGAGATTATTTGACAGTTTTTGGAATTTTTGCAAGTTATTTGGAAATTAAACTACTGTGAATATTTAATTTTCTTTTAATGTTACGTGTTGAGCTGTCAAATAAAACTGTAGATTTTAAATTATCACTGCATTCATTTTTATATCCTTCTGTAACAATTTAGTAAATTTTTAAGATTTTCTTGTGAACATACATTAATTGTGGTTTGGTGTTTCCAAAAAGCAACAATACAGAATTATTGCAAATTTTAACCACTTTAGGCTTTTTTCCCCCAAGTGGCTAAGGGTACATTTAATACTTATTTGTGTTTATATTCTAACTTAACATGTCCATTGGAACAAATATAAACCAGTTTTAACATATTAGCAACCATATAAAAATTCTTAAAAAATTCTAAAAATATGACATTTTAGGAGCTTTTCAAACTTCAGGGCTTTACAGGCAAACCCTAGAGTTAATTTAAAGGGCTGAAACTTCATATACTTTCTATTAGGACCAAAAGGAATGGGAAAAAACCATGAGGAGCAAGGTTTTTTTAAAAACAGTTTTTTTAGACACCCTAATGTACAGTGACTCAAAAAAGTATTGGGGCACAATAAACTATCAAACATTTTGTGAAAGAATAAATCAATATTTTATTTCAACCAAATGCTTTTTGTACATGCCATATCTGTATACTAAATAAAATCCAAAAACATGAAAATTAATTTACAGTATTGTTACAGTAATATTGAAATGAACATTTCTTGTTCATAACTGAAATTAATGGTCAAAGAAGTTTTGGGGAACGCAAACAAAATTGTTCTATATTACTGAAACATTATTTCTTAATAATGTGTTGGTCCTCTCTTACATTTTATGACTTCATCCAGTCGTTTAGGCATGGATTTCACAAGATTTGCACAAACATTTCCTTCTATTTTATCCCATTCAGACATGAGTTTTTCTCTAAGTTCAATTTTGCTGGAAATTTTAAATTTACGAATTCTGTTATTCAAATGGCCCCAAATATTCTCAATGGGATTGAGATCTGGACTCTGTGCAGGAATTCTAATTACTTGAGGACATTGATATAAAGCCCAGAGTCTGCAGATATGAATATTGAGCTTCGGGTCATTATTCTGATAAAGTTTGTAATGTGGCAATATGTCCTTTTTTTCAGCACTCTGTTTCAACTTTTGTTTTAAAATGTCTAAATACATATATTTGTCCATCATTCCATCAATAAAATGTAAATTCCCAACACCCACAGCACTCATACAGCCCCAGACCATCTGGCTACCACCACCATGTTTTACAGAAGGAGTGAGATTCTTCATTTCCAGTTCACTATTGGGTGTTCGATATACCATTTGCTTCCCATCGCTTCCAAAAACATTGTATTTACTTTCATCTACAAATAAAACTGAATTCCAAAACTCCGGAGGCTTTTTAATATAGGAGTTAGCAAATTCTAAACGAGCTCTTCGATGTGCTTTACTGGAGGAATGGTTTTTTTCTAGCTACTCGGCCATGAAAATTGTATTTTCTCAAGATATTCCGGACCGTTTCTGGATTAGCAAACTTGGTTTTAGGATTGCAAGTAATTTTTCTAACAATCCATCTTTCTTCACTCTGAGTGAAACGTCTTGGGCGACCTGTTCTTGGTCTGCTTTTAACTAATTTTGTCTTCTTGTATTTCGAAATTATATTATGTATAGTAGATTTACTTACATTTACAATTTCACCAATTTTTCTCTCAGAGCTTCCACATTTCCAATGGCAAATGGTAAGTTTTCTGATGTCAATGGATATCTCTGATTTTTTTCGACCCATGCTACCATGCAAATGATGGACTAACGAAGTAGCTCCTGTATTTTGCTTCTTAACTAGTGTTTTCTAGGTTTGCAATTCTATTGGCAGTTGTATCAGACATTCTGCCAGAATTGGCTTCTTATCGAGCTGGTTTTCCTGAATGCCCCAATACTTTTTTGACCTTAATTTCGTAGTTGCAGACGAACCATTTCAAATAGCTCATTTCTATATTAGTTGTATTTAATTGTAATGGTTGTAATCGATTTCTCAGAGTGTTTAGATACAAAAATTATTAAAATTATCTTTTGTTTTTATGTAATAGTAGAAATTTACGAAATGAACGCTTGAGCGTTTCTTGTGCCCCAATACTTTTTTGAGTCACTGTATATAGATTACCTATCCATTTTTTCATTCATTATTTATTTAGCACTCAAACGTCCCGTATCAATGCTTGCCAATTACGGCAATCCTACAGATACTAATATTCCTCCGCGAAAATTTAAATTGCCGGAGTTAGAATTGAAACAATTTAGTGGCGATGTAATAGCTCTCCTTTTGGGGCCAATTTAAGAAGATTTCGATGTAGCGGATGAAAATAAATTTCAATACTCGATACAGGCAGCATTGAAGGGATGGCGGGCCAGAGAAGCTGTCGAATCATTTCCACCCACTGCAAAAAATTATAAAGAAACTGTAGAATGTTTAACTTCTCGAGTCAGGGGAAATTATATTTTAATTGAAGCGTATGGAAGATAACTTTTAAGCCTTGCAATCAACAATGTAATGAGTCAAGGACAAAAATAAACTTTATGACCAATTAAAAAAGCAACTGCTTTCTATCAAAATGCTGGGATTTACGAGTGACGCATCTATACTTTATTCCCTTGTTGAATCATGATTACCTGAGGTTTATTGCCAGTGTATGAAAACGCTCCAAAGCTGTTTGTTTATGCAAGAGGCGATAATTAATCCAATTCATGAGTTTTTTAAAACTGGCCAACTGGCAAACAAAATCTCAGCCTAGGTCGTTCTTCTTCTGGTTTTAAGGATCAGAATGAAAGATCGCTGGTAATAGAAATGATCGCTGATTTATTCAATAGTTCAGAAAATAAGCATGTGTTAAAAGAAAATACTTGTGTTTTCTGCAATAAATCACATTACAACCACGATTGCAAATTGCTGCGAATATTGCCTTACCGTGAAAGGAGAAAGATTCTGAAGATCGCAGAATTTGTTTCAAATTTTTCTGAGCTGCGAGCTCGGTGGCGTTCTGGTCAGGGCATATTTCTCGTTCTTGTAAAGCGAAAGTTTGTAGTGGCTCATATATTTTGCTTTTTAATGACCATTTTGTATATATTTCATTTTTAATTAATTCATTTTTCCTCTATTGCGTTTTTCCTGGCAGACGGTTTTATTAAGCCATCTCTACATATATTATTTTCTTTGTTTAAATGAAATGAAATTTAATGTCAATCGCAGATGATTTTGTATTATTCTTTCTGTATTTCTTTAAAATTACCTTCCTGAGTATGGCAATTAAAAATAGCTGTTGAAAATAAAAATATAGAATGCAGTATTTTAAAATAGAAGTCAGTTTGAAATAAAAAAGTTAAAGAGAAATTATTGCTTTGCTATTTTGTATTCCCACAAGTTAATTGCCCTTTCTGCGACAGCTAACACTTGTTTTCAATACTTCAAGAGAACATCCGATTATTATTTTGCATGATTTATTTACATTGTAAATTTTACAATGTAATCAAAATAAACTGAGGCGGGCCTTATACGGGACATGTCTGGTCCGCTACCACGGGCCAGATAGATGGTGCTCGAGGGCCGGTGTTGGCCCGCGGGCCGTAGTTTGGATCAGGGTCGGATTTAGCTGTTTTGATCAAATTGATATTTTTAAAACTTGAATCTTAGAATAGTAATCGTCGAACTGTAATTTAAATTATGTATTTAATTTATAAGTATGCATGAGTATTCAGGATATTCAACTTTCATAAAATATCACTGTTCGAAGATTTAAGTTTAAAAAATGTTAATTTGTGCAAGAACCCTCATCATTCAGCTTATCTTAGAGTGTACCGAAATTCATCAAGTTGTAATGACGATATCTTTCTGAATACTAATGGCATTGAACTGGAATTTTTATATAAGTTGCCCAATATATCTGGCTCTGAAGTTAGGAAAAAAATTACGTTACGTTTCGTACATGCGCAGTAAAAAAATATTTACTACAAATGCTCATATTTCGTGTAATATACAGATTTTTTAATTCAAATTTTAATAAAATGCTTCTTTTACATATTGTCAAGTATTCTGTAAGTTTCGTACAATTTGGTGGAACACTCTGCATGCTATAAGCAAAAAACATGCGGAAAAATTTGGGATTTTTTAAGAAAACCTTTATATCTTCCCAAATATTTGTGCCGTGTTAATGAAAATGCATGCAAATATTATGCACATAAAATATAACCATTGATGAAAGTTACATCTCGTTATCAGCTTTCTGTGAAACAGGAAGGGTCAAACTCCATTTTCGCCTTCATCCCTTTCTGGTGGCCCCCATAATTGCCCTCGTGACCGAATCTTCACTGTAAAATGTGAGTTCCGACGATAGTATGTCCCACGATTCTCAGCAACTGATTGTATCCATATTAACTCCAATTTTGTAGCATCTTTAAAATTGTGCCTTATTTTTGGACACCAGTGTTGATTAATATCTAGTAATTGAGTCACTGTTATCTGTCATGATAAGTTCATGCGAAATTACTTCAATACTGTTTTCATTTGTTTTTACATTGGAATAATACTATTTTAAAAAGTGGAATAAAATGTAAAGTCAAAAATCAATCTTACAAATTTTATTACGTTCATTCGAGTTGTTTGACTCATAAGTTAACCTAAGCCCTTGGCGTTATTAATAAAATGTTTTTTGTGCCCCCGGCCGCCTCCCGGGGGGGGCACATAATATAACAGTAGAGAGTTCTTAAAAATAAGGTGACCAACTATTTTACAATGAAAAGGAGGACATAAATAAATTGAAGAAAACGATACCACGAATAGAAGAAATATTTGATTCCTTGCAACTATAATACAGAATACACGGTAATATGATAAATGCATAATAAAAACATTTATAATATTTTAAATTGTAATTATGCTTATATGCCCATTAATTATTATTGAAATGAGTACTTTTCCATCGAATGATTATTTTTTTTGTCAATATACATTAGAGTCTCCCTACAACGAATTTCTCCCTATAACGAAATTTTTAATCGGAATGTTAAATAACATTCAAAATATTCTCCATATAACGAAGTGGTTGTCTCCCTATAACGAATTTTTTCAGAGGTTTATCTTTTCGATTTTTGTCATTTTTGAAGAAAGTTGATAGTTTCTGTGCAACTAATTCGCTCACACGTGCCTGTTTTCTGGAACCACTCACTCTTAAAATGTGAAAATTTTTCTGAAAATTTAACATCACGAAATGCAAAGCAATGCGAAATAACGGAATTTTTCAAGTAAAATAAACGTAAGTACATACTAGTACATATTATTCTCTAAATTGGTGAATTGTCTTAACTTTTGAGCACTTTATTTATACAGTAAAAATTAGTATAATTTTAACAAATTTATAATATATATTAGTTCATTTTTCATTGAAAATCATAAATAAAAACATTTGAACTGATCGCACTATTGAAAAGTTTGTAACATTTACTTAAATAACTGCAAAAATCTCTAATCTCCGTATAACGAAATTTTCTCTATAACGAATTTTTCAATTGGAACCAAGCGATTTCATTATAGGGGGACTCCACTGTATCATCTTCTAACAATATATTGGAAATATCAGAACAAGAAATATCCTTCATATTGAAATTTACAGCAAGAGCTGAAGCTAGAGTATCAACGTTCAATTTCGATTTCTCACTTGTCCAAAAATCGTTAGCAGTTGGAAAAATCCGATTAGCGGCGGAATAAGGAGATTTACACATTAGTCTTCAAATATCGAAAAGGAGGGCATGTAGGAGGACACTTTTCTAGGGAGAACAGAACTTACAGAAAAAGGACTGTCCTCCCTAAAAGAGGACGATTGGTCACCTTATTAAAAGCAAAACGACCAATCAAGAGATACGAGAATGAAACCAGCGGGAGTGTTCTCCTCTAAACTTTCTCGTATACTTCCCCCAAAAGGTGCCGATTCTCCTTCCCCGCGTGGCTAAAAAAATTCGAACCTACTGTTATCCAGAATCCAATGACTATCAGAAGGTTTTTCATTGTAATGATTGAAAAATATCTAGGTAAAGAATTCAAAGAGATGCGTACCGATTAAGACGCATCTATCGCACACTGCTGGGTTTCACTCTTGCCGTCTCAAGGACAAACTGACGTAATTCGCTCCTTTCGCGAGCACAGACGATTGCTTCCGTACGTATGCGCGTGGAGATAGCGGATTGGTTTCAATAGTAAATTATGCAAACCAACAGACAGTCAACCCTTGGACGGATTTGGCCCAAAATTTTATACGGATCTACATTCATTACGATAAAACTGTATACCAAATTTCATCCATGTAGCTATTCAAGTTTTTGAGTTATAGTGTTCGCATAACTTCGGACATGCAGACAGACAGACTTCCCGTTGACGGATTTTGTCCAAAATTTGATAGAAACCTACAAATTATGTTTAAAGACCACATACCAAATTTCATCCCCGTAGCTCTCATAGTTTTCGAGTTATTGTGTTCACAGACACACAGACAGACATAATTCCAAAATTGTGTTTTTCGGACTCGGGGAGGAAAACGTGGAGATTCGTCAAAATCTCGAGTTCGAATTTTTTGACGATTACAATACTTTCTCTTTGTATACTTCGTATACGAGAATGAAAAAAGTTGTGTACCGCTGGACTAGAGGTTCGAATCTCCTTCAAATTTTTCCCACCAGTGATTTAACTTTAAAAAACCAGCGGGAGTGACCTCCCCGAAACTTTCTCGCATACGACTAGTAATGTGGGGTGGGTAAATACACAGTTGGTAGGTAAATATTTTTGGGGTATTTACCCAACGCCTCGTTATTTTGGGGAAAAAATTATGAATGGTGATTTACAATGAAACATATAAAAGTTATGAATTCCTAAAACTTAATATTTGGCAAAAAAAGTGCGTATGTTAGCAATTTTTACGCACGCTGAGGTAGCACAACTTTATTTAACGTTTTTGAGTACGAAATCTTACTATCTATACCATTACTATAGATATTGCACAACATTTCACTACACCTCTGGTTAATGACAGGAATCTATCTGGAGAATATCAAAAAGAAGTTTCGTTTTGGGGATTGCCGTAATTTCCGAAGCGCGTGTTTGCGGCTCACTTCAATTTCCGCCAGTGTCAAACGCCAACCATACTCACTTGAGTAAAATAAGCGAAACGCTCGCCAACACACAGTCGTAATGTGCATTTTGAACTAAATATGCAATTTGAACACTTGTTTTTCAACCGATTGAGATGAAAATTGGGCACAGATCTATAATTAATGTTAGCATCTGCGATATCAAGTTTTATTTATCTAAGAATTATGAGATACAAGTATGCGATTATACAGACCGACAGACAGTCAACCCGTTGACGGATTTAGCCCAAGATTTTATACGGACCTACATTTATGACAATAAAACTGCGTATGTAATTTTATCCATCTAGCTATTTTTGAGTTATAGCGTTCGCATGACCGCGGACAATCATCAGACAGACATATTTCCCGCTGACGGATTTTGTCCAACATTTGATAGAAACCTACATATTATGTATAAAGACCACATACCAAATTTCATCCCCGTAGCTCTAGTAGTTTTCGAGTTATCGTGTTCACAGACAGACATAATTCCAAAATTGTGTTTTTCGGACTCGGGGAGGTCTAAAACGTGGAGATTCGTCGAAATCTCGAGTTCGAATTTTTTGACGATTACAATACTATACTTCGCATACGAGAAAGTAAAAAATGACGGGAGGCTGTCTTTTCAAACAGCCGCTGATGTTAAAGGCGTAGGACTACGTTACTAGCGAGACTCTTTTGTTTCTCGTAAGGTTTTTTTGTAACTTCTGTTGTTACCCTTTATCTCTAAAATAAGACATTAGTTATGTTTTTAACATATGTAGTTACCGAAATATAGAGGATCGCGTCACCAGTTCATGCGTATTTTTGCCCAACTTTGAGAGTCAGTAGTCGTTGAACTACAATTCCGATTTTCAAAATTTTTTTGTAACTTCTGTTGCTACCCTTCATCTCTAAAATAAGACATTAGTTATGTTTTTCAATTCCTACTATTAGTTCACACTCTCCCTATATATATTTATATATCTTGTTCAAATTTTCAATCGTTAATAAAATACTTTTTATTCATCCACTCAAGTTCAAATCCATTTTTTGAAACTTGTAGTGGATGACACTTGATGTTAATACAGTTTTTTCAAATATTAATTCATTAATTAAATTTAATTAATTAATTTTTGTTTTATATGGGAGAAAAAATTTCTAAAATAAAATTTTTCTTTGTTGACCTAAGTAGGAATTGACTTTAATTTTTTTTTTATATTACTTGTTAACACATGTAGTTACCGAGATATAGAGGATCTCCCATACCAAGTTTTGTGGCGTTTTGGCGTGTGAATCAATTTCATTCCCGAGACCCCAATGGGAGGAACGCAGTCCTACGTTCAAATCGTTTCCACAGACGCAAGAAAAATTCTCCATCAATCCGTCCCCGGGCTTTTTGCGAAGACACAACACGGGACAATCGGTCGTAAAAACCTGCACACCACAACCAAAATTTTCAATTA
>BGPR01049155.1:0-11378 GCA_013235015.1 Araneus ventricosus
CACTTCTCTCCTCCAACATCCCGCCTTATGAGTGTCTTATCGTATAAAAAATTGCCGAGAATGAAAGATGACTGTTTTAACCTTCTTCCTACGAGTGGCACAAATAAAGAGCGTGAGGATTTTTTCCCTCTGTTATCTGCGAGATAGTGCTGACGTTGTAGAACTAAATCTTTTGTATTACACCCCCTTCTTGGGACATATTAATCTTTTGGATTACCCCTTGTTTTGGCATATTAATCTTTTGCATTACCTCCTTCTTGGGCCATATTAATCTTCTGGACTACCCCCTTCTTGTGGCATATTAATTTTTTGGATTATCCCCTTCTTGGGGCATATTAATCTTTTGGATTACCCCCCTCCCTACTTCACTAATGATCCTGCAGATAGACCAGTCCGTGGCAGAACCTTCCCTTAGGTGCTCGAGAAGAATGGGATCTAGACCCGATTCCATCAAAAAAAACTCTCGTACATGAGTCTGGTGCGTGTTCAATTTGTAAAAATTGAAATGTATCTTCCAATGGTGAGATGTGAATTTTTGGAAAGGAAGGGTAGCTATTTTCATTATCAGGCTACATTAAAAACTTTTAAGATTTTGAGAAATAGTCCTCGTGTTGATTCAAAACAAATGTGAATCCAATTAGAATAAAACAGATAGATTTTCTCCCATTTTCTATTACATCAGCCTATGTATGATGACAACATTTATTTCTAAGGACGGAAGACAAAAGATAGTAACTCGGTATGCCTCTAAAACCAACAGATCTTTCAGTTATTGAAAACTGGGAAGTACTGTTCTGCTTCTCGGTGAAAAGCTTCGTTTTTAAACTTCGTTATTTTGGACATTTTTCTATTCTCAATCTAAAGGTAAACAGTTTCTATGAATCGTACTGTCCGACTGACTTGGTGCAGATAAGCGCCTACATTTAGATTTTATTAAGCGTTTGATAATGTCTTCTCTAAAACATCAAAATAAAAATGTGAAAATTATTTACTCCGCATAAAGACGATGTTACTGTCTATAAATTTTCTTCATTATATAATTCAATTACATAGAAAAATCCAAGTTTCAATATTTTGTGTTACGAAAACAACAGACATTTGAGCAAAGACATTATTTGGGAAGGAAAGAATTAGACATCGAGTGGTTTTGAAGTCTAGTTCTACGTATAGGCTTTGAGAATTTTGGTCTTCAAGAGCGCACGGAAAAGAAACAGAATTTATAAGGAGCAAATTTGTTCATTGCAGAACACCCCTACCTATATAACAACCGAAGGTTCTAGGTATATCCAGCCGCATCCTTTAGAATTTGGCTGACCCTAGGTTTATTGACCCTAGGTTTGAGGTGTGATCCACCAGTTCAACCAGGGTAACTCTAAATGTTTTCTCGCCTCTAAAGCAACAAATTTTGTATCCCAGTCGATTCGTAAAGAATATCGCCAGTCGATTGGCAAAAACGCGATAGCTCGTGCCACGTGATTACAATGCAATCTGGTCTGAATGGGACGTAAAGGGATCAATCCAATCGAATGAATCCAATTTGTCTCTCAAGAGTCCCATGTACGGTCAATTTATTCTGTTAATGCAAACTAAATTTAAGCTAAGAAAATAGTTCTAACTAATTTAAGAAGGGGATTATGATGGTGGAAGATGAATACAGATGATATTGGAATCTAAAAAATACTAAACTGACGACAAAGTCCACTTCAAAAAATATATAGTCTGTATTCTAGATGGATAAGTGAAAGAGGAAGACTATGGTGAAACCGGCGAAGAGAATAAACGCTAGGAAAGTCCGGAGGTGGGGCACCCTTGCCTACCAAAGACAGTAGATCCCGTCTCGAGATTGAGACACCTGACCTCATCTAAAGAAGGTTAACCCCGAAGGGTCGCTGAAACGGTCGAAACACCTTGTGGCCTTAACCCACATGTTTATCCCAGCAGCATTTCCGGGCATTTCGGGCGATTTTGATGAAACATGGTACTCACGTCCCTCATTGGCAGACTGTATTGTAAGGGTAAATAAGTCCTAATCTGGTCTCTCAAAGCTAGGTGGGGCAGTGTCGCCTAAATATCTGTCAAAAATGGACACATTCCTTCTTATTTCGATGAGATAGAAGAGCCGAGATTTTGAGGCCCGATTCAACCAAAACTCATAGCTATGTGTACGTAAATGTTTTATGATAAAACACCGTTCCCCAAGTGTGGCTTGGAAGTATGAAGGCGGGTGTAGATCCAAATCACTACTCGTTTATCTGACCACACTTCAAGTTTACGAGGTCCCTATCAAAATGGGACATACGTCTAGCAGATTGAATCCATTGTGCCCTTTGATTTAGTCCGTTATTTTTTCTGTTTTTTCATAGATATTTTCTTAATTTGTAAGCAGCTCGCTCATGCTTTAGGAAAATAACGTAAACACCACTGCCACTAATGGGAAAAGCTAGCCTTTCGTACCATTGTTCTTCCGTTTCCTTCCAAAATTCTTCATCTCTGTCTACTAATAACCCCAGACAGGGGTAACTTTTTATTCGTCCCGCACCTGACAAGTGCGGGTCCCATTGAAGATGAGTGCTTCTCCGAGAGAAAGTCGCTTAAGCCTAACGCAGCGTCCCTCGAAGATTCTTGCGGTGGAGATTATCGGCTTACGCGACGGAACAAAAAGAACTTTGACAGTTCTCTTTCGGGGGAAGAAATTAGGGATTATTTCTGCCGATATTTTTCTTGCTCTGTCATGTACGCCGAATTAAGTTCTTGTAGTGGCCCCAATATTTCGCGGAACAAACTTTCGATGCGAAAAGAAAAGATGCAGTCGTAAAAGAGTGAATGCTGATGACACGATGTTAGCATTATGACAACACTATACTAGATGACCACGTAAGTATAAATGGGGTAAGCTGTTTTACCCAGAATAACGGTTAACAAAGAAGTTGCAAATGGAGTAGCACATTGTAGGGGAAGAACAAAATGGTGTGAACTAGTAGTTCCTACCCGCTTTACTAATGGAATAAAAATCAGTTATGAAATCAAGTATCCTGGTTCTATTCTACTGCTTTTTTTCGAAAGCAAAATTAGTTTTATAACATGCTGGGATACGATGTGTGGATGCACAAAATATTTATTAGGATTACATTCGGACAAAATTGCTGCATCTAACATATGACATTGAATGAATTTATGAATTTATTTCAAGAAAGATTTATTCTGAAAATCATTAAATTTATATCTTATTTGGTTTAACTGGAAATCAATTATGAAATCAAGTATCCTGGATCTATTCTACTGCTTTTTTCGAAAGCAAAATTAGTTTTATAACATGCTGGGATACGATTTGTGGATGCACAAAATATTGGAGATTGTTACCAGCACCTCAGATTTATTTCAGAAATAATGAAATATATCTTTCCTCACAATTTCTAACAATCGAGGAGATAAATGTAGGGTTTTCCTTACGATAGGCAAGTACGTCGTTGCAGCATGTTTCCTCTGGGTACCAACTGATACAATATTTGTACCACAGAAGCATTAAAGTTTCACTTTCCTCATTTAGCTCACATATGGGCTCTAATTCCTCTGTAGATAGTTTCGCTATCTTGTGCTACTACATGACACCATACGACACGGATATATTAATTATTTATGACGGAATAAAAGAATAGGCAATACACAAAACGGTGAAATAGTAGAACACATTCGTTTTCGAATGACTCAAAGTGTTTATCAATAAAGTTAAGGGCTTAGGTGAGCTTAAGAGCCAAATGGCCCAAATTAATAAAATTTGCGGGATTTAATTTTAATTTTACATTTTATTGCATTTTTACAATAGTATTAGTTCAACACCAAACAAATGAAATCAGTACTGTAAGAATTTCGCATTAAGTTATAAGGGTGGCAAAAAATTACTCTCTATAATAATTAACTTTTCAAGTGGTTTAGTTATTAAATAGCAAGTATTAATTTGGGGAAACAAAATTATGTAACTTTTTTAATTCCTCATGTTTTCTTGTTGGCGCCATTACCAACTTGGATTTCTTGTACCCCTACTCGTCCTTCATGTACCCCCAGGGGTATGCGTACCACAGGTTTGGAATATATGCAATAGAAGAATCGAAAAAATTTCAATCTTTCACGTACCGCCAGGATACGCGTACCACAGGTTAGGAATATCTGCAATAGAAGAATCGAAAAAAATTTAATCCTTCACGTACCCCCAGGGGTACGCGTACCACAGGTTAGGAATATCTGCAATAGAAGAAGCGAAAAAAATTTCAATCTAACAACTAGTGCTTAAAATGCTAGTTAAATAAAAAAAAGTTCGAAAAATCTGTCCCAATGCATATTTACAAGCAATGAAGACATGCAATAGGCATTATGATGAATTCTTAAATATTAGGAGGAAAAAGACTGCCAGAATATATATTAAAATTTGTGATTCGCAAAATAGTTTTTGCTTCTGCCACTTTCAGATGAAATTTTCAATTTCAGGTTTGGAACCTCTGCAATAGAGGAATCGTAAAAATTATAATCGAACAACTCACGCTTAAAATGCTAGTTAAATAAAAAATGTTCGAAAAATCTGTCTCAATGCATATTTACAAGTGATGAAGACATACAATTAGGCATCATAATGAATTCTTAAATATCTGGGGTGAAAATCTGACAAAAAAGTTTATTAACCCTCTGGGTGGTTCAGTCTAGCTTGTAAAGGGATTCAAAAAGCGAGCTATTGAAGACCCTTTATCTGTTTTTAAAATGAGTTTTCCTCCCAACAGAAGATGTTCCGAAAGCGCAGCAGATCCACTCTCTTCCCCCTTCTGAACTATGGACAATCAGCAACCCCCGTGGAGGGACTAATCGCAGGAATCTGTTCTATTCGGCTTGGAACCTATTAAACTAGGTTTTACCAGGATTTAGAGATAGTTCACAATGGAAGTAAAATGCGTGCAGACCGATTAAGACGTGTTTCCTACCACACGTTGAATTGCGTGTTTTCCGCTTATGGGGTAGTCCAAGGTCAACGTAAAAGTACGTGTGAGAAGCTCAGAGGGTTAAAATTTGTGCCTCACAAAACAGTTTTTGCTTGTGCCACTTGGAGATGAAATTTTCAATTTTCTTCCAGAAGCCAACCGACACAACATAGTCGAGTACCTAAGAAAATGAAAGGAATAAAAACTGGAGTGAATGTATCAAGTTACATCTACATCAGAAAGTGGAGCTTCTCCACACCTCGGTCCGTTCCCTTTCCCCATTATCTCCAATTTCCATTCTTTCTGAAGGCGAGAAATAAAACTTTTTGCCTTCACCCCCTTTTGCCCGGCGACGAGCAATCAATTCTGAACAATTGGATTGCATTGTTGCCACCCCAAAGCTTGCTAAATTACTTCCAGAATCATCTCGAGGGAGATGTTATCGACGATTGACTTCTCTCCGCCGAGGTGTAAAAAGCAGCGAAATCGCTTTTCTTTTCGCGGGCCATTTTTGTCTGATGTATGAAATCCTTTTGAAAACCTCGTAGTCGGTTGAAATTTCGGGATTTATGGGGGAGCATTTTGTCGAGAAAGAAGAAATCAATTGTGACGGAAATGGCCTGCAAGAAACAGGTTTTAAAGTAATTTTGTTCGAATTATAGAGTGTTGATAGCCGTTTTCACAATCAAGAGTAAAACGTTACAAATTTATAGTAGCACAACAAAATAAAAATCATTTCTACCTTCGCAGTCGTTTGCTTTTGGAAACAAATCTCGTTCCTTTGCTGATGTTTTTGGCTTGGTGTAGGAAATTTAAAAACAACAATGAATTGTGAATCAAAAGCTGTTACTCGGATAGAATCTGAAATTCGTGTAAAATAATAATGAAGGTATTTAGTCAGAAAAGTCGAATAAATATTCAGGTTCCAAAAGCTTCGTCACTTTAATTCCTTTGAGGGAATTTTATTTCTAGTAGTACGATACCAAAACAAAATCAAGATTCCTTCTTTTCTAAAACACACCCAGATAGCACGTAAGTTTGCAGCAAGTTTGATTTTGACTTGATATTGCCTTCTCATAGCAAATTTGACGCGTCAAACTTGAAGCGAACTTGTGGCAAGTTCGCCGTGACAGCTAGCGCCACCCTCGCTTGCAAAACGCGTTTGCCACAAGTTCGCCGTGAGAAATAGGGCCACCATGTTGCATTGCAAGCTTGCTGCAAGTTTGCAAAACAAGCTTGATGCAAAGATAGCACAAAAAGATAATTATCTTTGTCTCTGTTTTAAAAAACATCCGATTTTTAATAGCATCTCCTAGACCGCCCTTCTTTTTATTAATTCAATAAATCAATGATAATTTGTGAAAAAACTAACTTTTTATATAAAAAAAATTTTTCAAACATTTTCCATCTTTTTACTAAAAGTTTTGACTTTAAAGAAAACTATATCGCCTTTTTCTTAATGTTGACTTTTTAGCGTTTATAAACAAAATTAAACCGAAAAAACAGTCAATGTTTGTTGAAAAATAAACTTATACATTTTGTCCCATTTTAAAGTAATTACTTTTGAACTCTAATTTCATAATTTATTCTACTAGCAAAACGTAGTTATTAGTGAAAATCGCTCTCGCGTTAACTTCAAATCATATTATCAACTCAAAAAATTAATGAAATCAAGAAAACAGTTTAAAATAAATCGTAAACGAATCGAATCGAACGATGTATTAGCGAAATCTATCTTTTCTCGCAGAGTTTAACTGGACGAATGGTTAGCGCATCAGCTTCGGAACCGGTAGGTCGCGAGTTCTATTCCGGGTTGTGTTCGTACTCTGTTTTTGCTATAATTTGCAATGAGTTTGACGCGGCAAGCTTGCTGCAAGTTCGTCCTATGGTGGCTTCGAAGCTTGCTGCAAGCTTGTTTCACACTTGCACTCTTGTCGTGTCAAACGTGCTGCAAGCTTGCAGATTTGCAGTGCAAGCTTGCTGCAAGTTTCATGCAAACTAAAATTGCTATCTGGGCAGTGAATTGAAGAATTAATAGAATAATTTTCCTTGATGAATATGAAGCGCTAGTTTAAAGCACATGAATAAATACACTTCTGTTGTAAAACAACACAGAATTCCTCAAGACAAAGATATGGAATCAAACACGTTAGAATAGAAACATCATGAAAATAAAAAATCTTTAAAAAGAATAAACTTTATCTAAATGAATGTTGCAAACTTGAGAGTTAAAAAAACAAGCCAGGGATTAAACATTCATTCCCATACTTAAAGCAAACGATAGCTGAATTGAAAAGAAGAAACAATAACAGAGAATGCAAATTATACACATATACACAAAATTAATCAAGTAAATACAAAAAGGAAACAAATAAAGTATTCAATATTAACAAAAAAGAAAATTTTCAGAATTACAAATGTAAAGAAGAATATCATTGGACTCTTTCATTAGATGGCAACCCAAAAGATTTCAACATTCATTTAAAAAATTAAACACATTGATACGTCATCATTTGGAAATAATAGGTACCCTATGTGAAGGGAAGAAATATTGCTACGGATTCCGCTCGCGCGCATGATATTGTTTCACGAGACTTAGTGAGCATTAGGAGGATGTACATCGACTGCGCAAATCTTTCCAAAAAATCTTGTTTCGGGACATTTCTTCCTCTGTGAACCATAGCAAGACCTCGGCTAAGTTAGCGTTGGTTCAAATTTTGTTATTCACAATACAATATTGGTGAAATATTCCTTTGTATGGATTAACGTCGCTGTTATATCCACATAGAGTATGTGAAAAACAACACTTACACCAAACCACGACATTTTGATGTAACGGCTGAAAATTTACCAGCAACAAAGCAACACGGTGCACAACAGCACTTCAGGATGAACGTTTGGTTTGGCATTGTGACAGATTATTGTAAATGTTTGGTTTGCCATTGTGACAGATTATTGTAAACGTTTGGTTTGGCATTGTGACAGATTATTTTAAACGTTTGGTTTCGCATTGTGACAGAATATTTTAAACGTTTGGTTTCTCATTGTGACAGATTATTATAAACGCTTGGTTTGGCGTTGTGACAGATTATTTTCTATGCTCATATCTACTGTCTGCACGATTCGACAGGAGAACCGACCAGATATTCTTGAAGGAGATGTTCTCCTGAGTTACGTTCCGTCAGATAATCGCCGTGACTATAATAGACGCTTGTAGCGGCCAAGAGTTGCGTTAACAAACGTAATGTTTCGACGTAAAACTGACTTCCCTGCTAATTGTTGAATACTTATTCTGAAACATTCTGTAAAAGGAAACACATAATGGATCAACCATTATATTAGAGCATTTCTTGAATATGTGTTAGATTATCATGTAACCTGCCTCTCCAAATTAAATACAGTTAACCTAACTAAGTTTCTAAATTCTGTTATCCAGAAGGGTTTATTAGTTACTACAAAAAAATTCGAATCTCTATTCCGAAACATCGTAGCATGATTATATTTTAGGTTTCATTCATCTAGCTTGATTTCATCAACCGTTTATTAACGATATTTATATTACGCAATTTACAAAAATAATACCTATTTGTTTGTCCGTCCATCCATCTGTCTGTGCGTATAGCCTAGCTGTCTGTCATTTAATAACTCTTTATAGTACTAGTTGCTTTCCTTTTCTTCTAATGCACGACTTTCGTACCACGTAATTTACAGGTAGTAAGCCAACTTAAAAACATTATCATGTTTAAAAAAACTCAGCTATTTCAGTCGTGTACCTTCAAATCTCCACAACAGAAAATTTTTCAGAAAAATCGATTTTCTGTCACATCTAGCAAAATCAGATTTTAAAAAATACTGCATGGCATTCGATGCATTTGGCCAATGTGATTCAGTAAGCAATTTACGGAAAGGAGGCCTGTAGAAGAAGGGGAGTTATTTAAGGATTTTGCTTTGGATATGGAGAGCTTTGCTACAAGCTGAAATCTAAATAAATATGCCAAATTGTAAAGGAAATAGGAGACATAGTAGTTTTCTCAAAATATTATTGAAATAAGGAGGTATTCCATAAAAATAGATTCAATCATAAAATACTGCATGGCATTCGATGCATTTGGCCAGTGTAATTCAGTAAGCAATTTACGGAAAGGACGCATGAAAAAGAAGGAGAGTTATTTAAGGTTTTTGCTTTGGATATGGAGAGCTTTGCTACAAGCTGAAATCTAAATAAATATGCCAAATTGTAAAGAAAATAGGAGACATACTAGTTTCCTCAAAATATTATTGAAATAAGGAGGTGTTCTTTAAAAATCATATTCAATCAATATTCATATTCAATCATAAAAAAATCATATTCTAGTGGACATATCTTCTCCAGGACCTTACTATAATAATAGTATTTATATAGTAAACATTATTATTTCTCACTTGAGAATTATTCCGACAGTAGTGAAATTCCATGCACTTGCACGTATTTATAAAAGATCACAGCGTTCTTTTTCTATATCTCGAATGCGTTGATCTTCGGTCTCTCCTCTCTTTTCTGAGGGCACAACGGACATTTCTGCTGTCTTTACGCACCTCCTGTCTTACAGTCGTCTTCCTCACCCGCTTTTATACATAAATAAATCAATTATTATGAACAGAATCTACTGTTGCTGCTTTGCAACCTCTCGCTTCCACCCAAACGGATCTCTTTTACAACGCCTTATGTGATGAGGAT
Organism: Araneus ventricosus; assembly: GCA_013235015.1. NCBI lineage: Eukaryota > Metazoa > Arthropoda > Arachnida > Araneae > Araneidae > Araneus > Araneus ventricosus. The sequence goes on from BGPR01049155.1 coordinate 9,682, forward strand.
AACTTCAACATTTTTCTCCATCTTGTTCAAAAGTACAATAATTCATTAAAATCGAACTCGAACTTATCACAATGTCCACATTAACAGCTGTAACCCAGATAGCAATTTTAGTTTGCAGCAAATTTGTAGCAGACTTGCACTGCAAGTCTGCAAGCTTTCTGCAAATTTGTCACGATAAGTGTGCAAGTGTGAAACAAGCTTGCAGCAAGTTAACGCAAGCCTCGAAGTCACCATAGGACGAACTCGCTTCAAGTTTGACGAGTCAAATTTGCTATGAGAAGGCAATATCAAGTCAAAATCAAACTTGCTGCAAACTTACGTGCTATCTGGGAAGTTTGCGTTTGGCAAGGTTTCACGAAACTGTCGCTTCTCTGTCTGGCGGATTTGTAGATGACAGGTTTTGAATCCGTATCCATTATCCCTAGGAGCCCTAACCCGCCTCAAACAGCCCGTTCGACAGAAGCCAAACTCGGGCGGTTTCAGGCGCCTGGGTGAATTTTTTAGGCAAAACGTAGTTCTTTTCTTTATTGACAATTGATCGGGTAATTGTAGGTGTCGACCTCCTGAAATTTCTTTAAAGGACGTGGCGATTCCATTCTGTTCATGTGAGCGAAAATTCGCTCCAGGTTTTGAGGCAACGGAATTCTCACTCTAGAAGGATTCAGAGAGTAAGTGGAGATGACAAGTTCTGAAGCACACCTTGATTTTTGGAAGCACTTTAAACATGGATTGAACCAGGTTTTAAATATTTACGTGTTGTCAAGTAGTAGAAGAGATCATATAGATTTAAATCATTGAAAAAACCCAATTGTGAAAGAAAATGGAGATGCCCATTTTTGCAACTACACAACACATTTCATTTACGTAAAAAAACATAAATATTGGACAGTAAAATCATAAATTAATGGTTTTAAAGAAATTTAATAGTGAAAACAAATGCAAACACGCCTTGAGAAACATCTTCAAAAGCTATGTAAGATTATTGAGAGATACAAGCACACTACGTGCCAAAGCGACTTCCGCTTCCGTATTATCATATTTTCTCCATTAAAGATTAAATGATGAAGTGATCAGAAAAGCTTTCGAGTTCTTCAGAAGCCTCTCCTCAGCAAAATGCCTTTCACTAACCCGAGCCGCTCAAATAAGGATTACATTTGCTGTTTGTTAATACCAAGAATTCGATGAAAAGAACTCTGGCGGTAGAAAATACCTTGTCAGCATCTCTTTGGCGCTTCCTAAGTCTCAAAATGGAAGACACACAAAGAAAGAAAAGAGGAAAGGAAAATGAAATAAAAATGGCGAATATTTCCCTTAAACATTGGCTGCGTCCGCCCGGTGCTTTTCAAGGAATGAAATGGTAAAAATTTCTCTCCAGAAAAATCAGTTCCCCCCGCCCCTGCGTATACATTTATATGGTGTGGCTTTGCGGCAGTGGAGTTTCTTTTAAAAACTGAATTTTCTTCTTATTCTGTAATCTTCTTATCTTCGCTATTAAAAGCACTTTGCGAAACCAGCAGAAGGAAAAAGATTCTCTTGCGGTTTTTCAGGGAGAGCGAAAAAAAAATTGTGTTTGAGGTAGACTTTTTTCCTCGTCCTGTTAAGGGAAAAATATTAAATTTCGAAAAAGAATTCGGAAACTGAAGATCGGAGAATTTGTGGAACACGACTCTTGCGAAAGAATTTTTTTTCGGGTTGAG
>BGPR01049156.1:0-11377 GCA_013235015.1 Araneus ventricosus
TCGACACTTCGTTCAGTTACATGTGCTCTATCTTTCAGCTTGTAACCAGAATGCGTGAATATTTATAATTTTGAAGAAGTGGATTAATAGTTCATGTGTTCCCCATAGTCACCCTATCATGCACCAACACAACTATTCTATTTTTCAAAACGGGACATTTATCGAACATAACCGAATATTTAGAATTATAAAATGTGTCTGCCATCATTCATAACTCAAATAAAAAAAAACTATCTTACAGAAAATCATTAACACTTTTATGATGATGAACAAACTGTGTGAATCCTTAATGTATTATTAGTTTTATTCGTTGATCATAAGAAATAAGGAAATTTAGAAAGACAAAGGCAATTATCCAATAAAAGTCATAGTGTAAAAGTACCCCTCTTCTACCTTCTTAATTTTCAACTTGCACTTATCAAGGGAAGAAAAACCGTGTGAAACGAGAAGATTAATTACTGCATATAAATGGCCAACTCAAGGAGCGATCTTAATTCTTTAAACTATATATTATAATAGGGTTTGGTAAAATATTTAATTAGAGTGCAAATTAATTTTACATTATTTTCCAGTGCAGTAAATTATGTAGGTTATAAACAAAACACTTGAGCAAAATTTAGAAGTTTTTAAAGAAAACTTTACATCTTCCTGAGTATCCGTGCTATTTACATTTTTTTCGTATAAACATTTCGTAAATATTGCTCATATCACACAAAAGAATTGATGAAACATGCAAACCATTATCAGCTTCCTGTGAAGCGGGTTGAGTTAAAATGCCGTTTCGGGTTCATCATTTTAGATTGTGGTGCGAGTTATAGCCATTTTATATGCTCTAGTTCAATTGATTTTCGAAACAAAATGTGCAAATTTCAAAAAGTGGCAGCAATTTTGGCCAGCGTTGGATTATATTAAATGACATCTGCTACCTCAAGATGGCGTTTGATGCATGTTTCTAAGTGATTTTGTATGCTTATCGTATCCCTGAACTATTCTTAAAATGTGGCCATTTATTTTAATCACCCTGTATATTAAGTATACTAGCACATAATTCCGGTACATTGAAATGAAATGGCGTATTTATGCATCTTTAATTTTTAAAGACGGCAAAAAACTACATTAACAAAAATCCAATATAAATATTTATAAAATTTCAAGCAAAAAATTAGAATATGGAAATGCTTATTATATTTAAAAATTTGAATTAAAAAATTGATTGGAAATTTCGTATGAATGTTACAGTTCTTTTAATTTTCACAGCACAAGATGCAGTATATTTCATTAAATTTCGGAGACTTCCTTATTTCATTGAACTTCGGGCCTATGAAAAGACACTTCTAATTTCTATACATGTTTAATAAATAGCGCGTTTTTTGTCTTCATTATCCTACTATAACTATGAAGAGCATTATTGTAAGATGGGATATGGATATTAGTTTATAACGAAAATAATTTGTGTAAGAAGCCATAAAAATAATTTCAATAGCTACAGAATAGTTTCTAATATATTGCACTTAAATTAATAATAGCATATTATTTAAAAATAAAACAATATATTTACTATTAATATAGATATTAGCTACAAATACGTAGAAAGAGAGATGAATGGACTTAAATAACATAAATTTTAATTGCAGTACAATGTCATATATGATCTAATTGATAACAGCTTTTCATGCTGTAGAAATTAGATACATTTACACATATCAGCAACCAGAACAGCTTTAATGTTTCAGCTCTGTTCAAATAATTAAAAGAACGAATCTTTCAAATAAAGTTACATAAACAAGGCTTCACGAAAACACAGATGACACAATTTCATCTTAATATAAATAAAAGGCTTTGTGGGTATGTATGTATGTATGTTCCACATCTCCTCCTAAACTACTGTATCGATTTCAACCAAACTTTGCAGACATATTATTTAAGACAAGCAGAAGATTGTTATTTTTCGAAGTTGGAAAGTTAATTAAACAGTCAATTAATTAGAAATTAACCGAAACCCTTTTACCGTATTATCTTCGGAGAAAATTATCTCCAAAAAAATTATTTTATACCATCTTAAAGTTCAATATTTTACCTTTTCAATTATATCAATTTATATCTGAAATTTTTCTATCAATTTTTATTAATTGTTCAAAGCTTAATAAATTAATTACGTGCAGATGATTTTGAAATAACGCAAATTTATAGCTACTTCGTTGCTAGACAATTGTTAGACTTTGAACTAATTTACCTTTATTTCTGAATTTTTTTATTATTTTTATAAATATATTTTATATAAGAAGAGAGTCAACCGACAACTTTTAAAAGCCCCAAATCTATTAAAATTTCAGTTAATTGGAAATTTTGGAAGATTTTGGCATTTTCCGTGATATTTTTCGAAAATATGTATTATGTCACAAAAACTATTTTTACACATAATAAAACTTTTAAAAATTAACTTTTCGTGACAAAAGTTTCATTTCCGTTTAATTTGTTGCCCTAATTTTAATAATTGTTCAAAAATTAAAAATTGTGTATAAAATTTACAATTTACAACACTTTCGTTTATTGGTGAAGAACAAGAAGACATATAAGTTGCTAGATCACATTAGAAGAATTTTTGATGAGGACGAATTTTATCATTTTTATTCATATTTATTTTAACGCTTTTCCAATAAATGCTTAGTTTTTGGAAAACTGGTACTTAATTAATATTCTTGTTAAATACAAAAATATTAAATAGATAATATAACTAATTCTTAAACACAAATTTTTAACATAAACAAACAAAACAATCGTCTATGAATTTAACCTTAAAGATAGCACCAAATGTATGTTAAGGCCCTATTAAACCGCAGTTACATTCCGAAATTTCACATCAAAGGTATTAATATTTATGTTCAAGAATTTTTTAAAAAAGGAAAAAGCAATTTGAACATTTGGGGGTTTTACTCAGAAACTGCTGAACGCTACTGGACAGTCTAACAAAATTTTAGACTTGAACTATGCGCTGTGGATTGTACTGATACGATTGTATTTCATTTTTTACTTAAGAAGACAACCTTGCACTTACTGATGTTTTATGAACATACCAGTTTGTTTTTATGAAAATTTTTCTCTGTCAATTCTTAAACCCTTTTGAAGAATTATTCCTTTCTTTGGCATCAGTTTGTGTTTAAAATATAAATTTTTCTTTGCAGGTCAATTAAATAATAAAAAAATATTCATGTCTTAAAAATTAACCATCATTATTCAGTTTTAATATTGGCCAGCGTATTGCGAAGATTATATCACAATTGCACTTTAATTAAAGAAAACTTTTCAAAAGATAATAAAATTATCTATCGTGATCAACAACCCTTTTCGGTGAATTGTGAAACTGAAAGATATTTAGATGAAATAATATAACACAATAAATTCTTATTTCAATGTATAGTAATATTTATCACTAATTTAATTTTTAAATAAGTTATAAATATTTTATTTTTCTTAGCGCACATTTGTTAAATTTGGGATCGACAGAAAGACTGCTGATCTTGAACTTAACAGTCTGAGGGCGGCATAGGTAAGTGGAGATTATGAGTTTACGGCCGGTGTCATGTATGAACAGAAAGCGGCAAACTATGTGAGAGAAGCGACCTCGCCAATGAACGGACGGCATGGCAAGTCAAGGCTATAAATTCCTGAATTTAAATAGTAATAGCAATTCAGTTTCTATTCGCGATAATATTTTTTTATATTTATCTGAGCGTATCTTATCCAAGGTTACGAGGCCATAGAATTTGCAAATTTAATAAATGTTCTAAAACTTAAGAAACATACTTTAATGAAAAAATACATTAACACTTGAAATAATATCGTTCCTTTTTCCAAATATATCATTTATAAAATTTCTCTTCGAATTGCTGTAATATTTTTTTGAAAAGTTGTGGAAATTTTCTGCCAGATCATGCGATATTCCTTTGTAATTTTGAAAACCGTGGATTTTCGTTTGAGTACTTCACGAAAAAATTTGACGACGAAATAAAAATATTTAGACAATATACTATTAGATTTTGTTATTGGCATTTTAGTTTTGTTTACTGTTATACATCATTATTCATATGCTCAGCTGTTATCAACGTTATATTAATGATCGAATTATTATTCTTTAATCTGTATGTCCAAATCAAATTGTTACCTACTATGGTAATCTGTAATTAAAAATAAAATGATATTCTTTATTAAACTTTAATAAAGTTTTTCAAACGATTTAATGTGGTCGCCCAATGTGGAAAATTAAACAAGATCATATCTGAACCATAATAACTTGTTGTTCCCTAATACTGATTCAATATTATTGAAACAATCTTGTGTGCATGTGCTCTGACGGCATCTCCAAATGCTTTTCCTGCTTCTAAAAACCTTGAGTCACTGTCAGAGCGCATGCTCATAATATGATATAGAAGATTTCGTTAGGTTTTGAATAAATTTCCATAACCGCTGTTGCACATTTTATGTTCTATCGCAAGCGAAATATTTTTAGCAAGAAGCTTGATAGTAAATTGAAACTAAATCCAATCCATATTTATAAAATAAAAAATAGTCGTTTTTTAAGCCTTATCTTACATTATAAATATTACTGTTTTTCTTAGAAAATTATTCATATCTCACAGACTCAGCAAGAGTAGATTAACATTCTTGGATTATTTATAAACATGGCCGAATAATATGTGAAATATTATTTTGTATTTACAATTTAAAAGTTTCTACTTTTCAAACCTGGCAGACAAAAGAGAAATATATAAAATACATTACATTATGTGGGGGTTCGAAGTTTGAGATATGGAGCCACCAGTCCATATCGAGATTTTTTTCAATTCCGGGAAACTATTGAACATAAAGTTTAATCTAGATATATCTTTTAGGCCTCATTTGTCACTTATTTGAATTGATCAATTACCCTGATTTCTGAAAGATAGATGTGAAAGAATTCGTGCAGTAAAGAAATATTAATTTCTAAAAGGTAAAGCGACTCAGGAAACCAAATCTAAGCTTCATAAACATTATGATGATTCTGCGCCTGCGATTAGAACACAGTTTTGTAACATTCGAAAAGACCATTTGGTGAGAAATAGAGATACAGTTGAAACAGAATACTGAATGTGCATTCTGTTACAGACCACTTTCAATAGCGATTGCTTTCTTTCGTTTTAGTTATTGATTTTTAACATAGATCTATTTTTAAGTTGAATTCGCCTGTTAACGCCAAGTGTCCTCATTTGAAGCAGTGAATGAAACGGTGTGAAGAAACTTTCAGATTTCTTGAAAATGTTCTTTCTTTTTAACAGTGGTAGATGACATAATGATGAGCATTTCTACAAATTTCCATACAGCTGCTACAATTTCAAATTTCGTGTTTTGCATCGCCGTTTTGCGATTTTTCAAGCCTTGCAGACGAATTTGGTTTTCGCGCAGCTGTATCAACTAAAAATAGGATGAGTAAATACAGGTATATTAATACTTTACTATCTAATGCAATTATATATTGACGACTTTATTTAAATTTTTAATAAATGCAGTCGGAAATTAAATGCTATTTCCTTTAAATTGGTACCATTTGTTTCACTATACAATGAACGACTGCAAAATAATATTAGGTGGTTCGTTTTTTTTCCGTACCTGTGCATTATACATATGCAGTAACCACATTCATGATGAATGAAGACCGAAAAATTAAATGTAAAGAAGTTAAATATAGGTGAATTTTAAAGTAGCTACCAGTTTGAAAGTTTCACAATATGGTTTAAAAATTACATTGCATGTGACAAAGGTTATTGAGTTCAAGTCATAAAAAAAACCTTTATAGACAATGTACTGTCGAGGCTGGTTTTAAAAATAAAGTGCATTCATCTGAATGCGTCTCCGATTGAAAAATCGATATCGTTGATGGTCTTTGTCAGATTTCATCGCGTCGAAAACCAAGAGAAGTAAGAAAGAGTGCAATATTACAATTCTCGACGCTAGTCGTGTGCGCGATGCCTTTTCAGACTTTGTACTCGCCAGATGTGCTGGAATAGTGACTATTTTTTAAAGCAAAACAATGAGGATTTCCCTCAAATTCCTTTCCAACCTATACAGGTTATTTTGAAAAACGTAGCTAAACTTTAATGGTAGGTCAGGCGCATAAGCTTTCAGAATCGCATAGGAGCATGGGTGCGCAAACGCCATCTGGAGGCAGCAGATTTTTATACAAGTTGCACTATATATATGGCTCCAAATGTTGTGAAAGAAAAATTGCGCTACCCTTCAAGCATGCGCAGTAAAGATTTAGTTACTACAAATGCTAATATCTCCTTAAGGACTCAACACACTTATGTGAAATTTCGAAACATTGCTTCACTACAATATTGCCACGCACTCCGTAAGGTTCATAGGTTTATAAGGAAACTCTTCATGTTATAAGAAAAAAAATGCGGAAAAATCTGGGGGGTTTTTAAAGAAAACTTTAAATCTTTCCGAATATTCATGCTCTTTTTACAAAAATGTTTATAAATATTGCGCACATAGCATAAAAGAATTGATAAAAGTTTCAAATCAATATCGGATTTCTGTGAAGCGGAAGGAGCGAAAATCCCTATTAGAGTTCATCAATTTTTGGACATTCCCTTGAGTGCCCTAGTGCCAGAATCTTTGTTGTAAATTACGAGTTGAAATCTATTCTTTATATAGACGAAGTTCGGGGAAAATTAATAAAACCTTTCGAGTGATATTCGGAAAAATACGAAATTTTCTACTGTGTGCCTCAACTAGCCTTAAAGTTTGGTCAAGCACAGGCGAGTACATCCAGCTGCTTCACATAAAGCTGATAATGCATATTCTTTCGAATATCTCCCGAAAGGATTTATGAACTTTCCACAAACTTCGAACATATAAAGAATAGGATTTATCTCACAATTTATATCAAAGATTCGGTCACGAAGGCATTCAAAGGACCGTCCAAAAATGATTAACTCGAAGAAGGCTTTTGACTCACCTCGCTTAAAAGAAAGTTGATAATAGTTCGCAACTTCTATCAATATTTTTGTGGTAATGTGAGCAATATTTACATGTAATTTCGTAAAAATAGCATGAATATTTGGGAAGATATAAAGGCGTCTTTAAAAATCCCAAATTTTTCCTCATGTTTTGTGTTTGTAATTTGCAGAGTTTTCCTTAGAAATCAATGACACTTAGAGAGTATGTGTCAATATCTTAAGGGAGCAATGTATCAACATTTCACGTAAATACTTTGAGTAGTAAAGGAGATAATTAGCATTCGTAGTAAATAATTTTTTACTGCACATGAGCGACAGGTAGCGTAATATTTCCTTCACAACATTGGAGTTATATATATGCTACTGTTAATATGGATAATAGGTTATTCTGCATAATTACCGTGGTCATTATGAATATTAACCTGCTATTATGCTTAATAATAAAGTTAAGTCGGTTAAAGGGGTTAATTTATGAGAATTTATACATTAACCGGTTATTATGTATAATTACGTACGAAGCTTCGTCAATGTGATTAATTACATTGACATGTGATCTCATTGACCAAACTTCATTGGTAAATGTGATTAATTCAGCAAATTTATTGAAAAATCAACTAACTTTAATTTTTATGTCATGCGATAATGTTTCAGATCTCTAAGTACTTGTGCGTGCACAGTTAACTGTAAAATGAGTCCAAATATTAATTGATCGATTCTTTTTTTTGGTTTCTTCTTACTCTAGTAATAATCATTTTGGATAGAACGAATAGCCTTGGTTATTTTCGTATTTGGATTCCAGTAATATTTAATGCCAAATATTTTTAAAAATTATTAAACATACGACAGTTAGGCTCTCTTTTCACTGCCCTGTTTCAAATGTAGCATTTTAACTGCCCTCCGTAGGCATGCGGCGTCTAAAATGGACACCAAGCAGATTTTTTTAACTTGAAAAACATCCTAAGGCTTTACTAGCAGCGAGAGGCAGTACCTAGTAGCTTCGTTAGCTCGTTGAGTTTAAGGAATCTGCGCTTTTTAAATACTCAAGAGAAGCAGGAGAAATTGCGCTCGCGATGCCTGTGGCATCTGAAATGGGAACCGAGCAATTTTTTTTACTTAAAAAAGCATTCTACGGCTTCGCTAGCAGCAAGAGCTGGAACCTAGTAGCTTCGCAATTTTATTGTATGTAAGGAATCTACGCTTTAAAATTATTCAACGGAAGCAGGAGAAATTGTGCTCGCGATGCCTGAGTCATCTGAAATAGACACCGAGCAAATTTTGGTAACTTAAAAAAGACATGTTATGTCTTCGCTAAAAGGGACAGCCGGGAACTACTAGCTTCTCTAGCTCATTGAATATTAGAATATTGAAGAAATTAGAGGTTAAAACAAATATATCAGAGAATGTAAAAAAATGTAAAGCATTTGGCCCTAATTGCTTCGATACTAGCGGGAAATGTTTGTCAAAACAATGAATAGTAAAGAATTAATAGATTTACTCAGTTCTATTATTTGCAATTGGGAAGAAGCACTCTAGATTTTTAAAAAGAAGAATAGAATATTGTGAAGAATCAAATAAACCACCACGCAATTGAAGACAGAATTCCAAATGATGAATTCCAAAATATGAACAAGCGGCTTCATAAAATTCCACGCATACGATTTTTATTAAATTCATAAATTAATAAAAATCGCACAGTTACGTAATCGGAGCAATATAAAATCACTAAATAAATAAAAATTCTATTTAAAAACATTTAATTAATATTAAATTTTTAAATTTTAAGACCAACTTTAGAGGATGTTAGAGGAGCCGAAAGCTAGTTGGTTGAAAATAATCACATTGACCGAAATTCAATAGTAATTATGCATAATAACCGGTTAATGTAGTAAATTCTCATGAATTATCCACTTTAATCGGCTTAACTTGGTTATTATGCATAATAACCGTTATTATGCATAATTACCGATTATCCACATTAAGCGGAACATATATAGTGCAACCTTTTTAAAAATTCAAGTACAATACCACTGATATTTAGAAAGATATCGGTCTTTCGTGCAGCGCTGTTTTATTTTTAATGCCATGTGCTGCCTCCAGATGGCATTTGAGCACGCATGTTCCTATGCGATTCTGAAAGTTTATCATGTGCCTGACCTACTCTTTAAAGTTTGGCTATGTTTTTTCAATCACCCTATACTTTCTAACAATGTTGCCATTTTAATCGTTAGTTTGAAGAATGAATTTGATTTTCAGTGCTTATCGCCTTAATGGTCATAATTAGTAATGGGCCAGTTTAATGTATAAGTCTATAATTCGAACTTATTTTGGTTTATTCGAAATCAAAACTGTTTTTACTTCAGGATTGTTTTCGTTAGCTCAACATGTCCATATCAGATATCTTTAAAGATAGCTGGTGATTAAATTTTAAGGCTATTATTCATTCGTAGACTTGATTGCTTTAAAATATATTTCATGGAAAAAGCAATAAAAAGTTTTCACTTTTAAAAACCTTGTAAAATGCTAGATATAAATTTCTTGTTTTAGTTTCATTTTACAGTTTTGCATTCAAATTGCTGTGTTCATGATTCTTTATTAAAGTTACTTTTTAAAAATAAGTGTTATTACCAATATTATTATTAATTCATTATAATTTCTGACTTTTTATTTATTAATTACGTATTAATTGCTATTACAAATAATTCCTTAAGTTATTTTTAGTATAAAAATTGTCGTTCTCCCTTTATGTTCTTGTTTTTAGAATTAATTGTTCTTAATATGAATTTTTTGAAAATTCAATTTTTATTGTGGTCCCGTCAACTTCAAATTAGAGAAATGAGATTTTAGTAAATCAATATTCGGTTTGAAACTCTTTTGGGGAATAATTTGTCCAAACTGTCCATTCTTTCATGATTTCACGTTTCTAAATAATTTACAATAATGAAAAAAGGAAAACACAAAATGTTTTCTGAAGAAGAAAGTGAAAGAACAAAAAACGAAAAGATGCATCGATTGCATTGTCATCTTCTTTAGTAATAAGTAACACATGTTTATTTTCACAAGTCTTACTTCAGCATTTTTTAATATTTTGCATTAAAACAACTCTCTCTTTCTGAGGCTTATGACTCATTGAAATCTTTGTACAATTTCTCCCCCCACCCCAGTATACTCTTTTCATTAAAAAACAATACAATCTTTATTATACTTTGAGCAATATGTTTATTTCGAATATGCCTATGTGAATGAGATCTAATCTCCAAGTGGCTTGTGGGCTTCTTTGTTTGTTTCTGTGGTGTGAGTCATTCACTTACGTCGATTTTACCTCTATAAAGAGAAATCTATATTGCTTCAGTCATCATAATATTGTCTACATCTGATGGACAGCAGTTCTATTCCGAATCCTGAGGGTCCATCCCTTGCAGATTCCGTAGTTTTGGAATTTCGTTCAAAGTAGACAACGACCTGCTTTCAAGTGGATTCAGTTCTTTAAGTCAATCACTGCCAATTCAAGCAGAATGTATTTGTTGATAGGAGGTTCTACCTAGATGCAGCCATTGAAATTTTCTAAACTGTTGTAAAACACGGATATTCAATTCTTCAAACACTAAGAAGGCAAAAGCCATGGAATACCACCTAATATTGTGTAGAACCTCATTTTGCCCGGTGAAGTGCAACAAATCAATTTCGCATTGACTCAATAAGACGAGGAATGTAAAATAGTCGGCACTCACATTTTACAGTGAAGATTTGGTCACGAGAGAGACGACCAGAAAGTGAAGAAGAAAACAATTTGGGCACACTCCGTTTCAAAGATAGCTGATAATTATTTGCCACATTCATCAATGGATCAATGCAGATTTTCGAATGAAACTTCTTTGTATGTGTGAAGTGAGAAGGCATAGAATGTTTATATACTATTTTTATTATATTTGTGTAGAATTTGTATCTTTCAATTGCAACTTCTGATGAAGATTTTTTTTTAAAAACCCAGTTTAAAATCGTCAGTTTTGTTTTATGAGAGAAAATAATCAAATAAAAAATTCATTAGCTGTTTTAACGACATATTAACATTGGTGTTAAGAATAATTGCTTGATGAGACGAAATAAAACAACAATGATTTCACCCATTTCCTTCTTTTCTGCGCTTTATTTCTTCATTTCTTTATCAGTATATAATATTGCTACTATCACTGCTTCATATTCATTTATGAGTGACCTTAGTGAATCGATACAAATTTTAATTTATAAGACAGCGGTAATTGTAATTAACAGAGTTTTCATCTTTGTATTTTTTGACAACATTGTGTTCAATGAAAATCCTTTCTACAAGCAAAGAATTTCATACAATAAAGCCAAAAATTCATGATACCTGCTTACAACAG
>BGPR01049157.1:748-11377 GCA_013235015.1 Araneus ventricosus
GATGGACAACCAGCTTCTAAGTTCACGTTACTCTTGGCTTTGACGTCACGCCATTTTTCCTAATTCCAGATGGGCAACCAGCTTCTAAGTTCACGTTATTCTTGGCTTTGACGTCACGCTATTTTTCCTAATTCCAGATGGGCAATTGATTCCAAAATAAAATTGGGGTGGATTATTTGATTTTTATCGCAACACTCTTATCACCTTCTGGGAATCCATTGCAGAAATTAAATCGACTTGGTGTCGCAGCATAGCATTTTAAAATGCGAAGGCAATCTTCAAATGATATCCGCAGTTAAGTTTTCGTATGAAATAAGATGGATTTGAAATGAGTTCATTATTAATAATATTTTATAGAAACAGCATATCCTTATTTTAATAAAGGGTTTTCCATTTCAGGTCTCGAAATTGGATTGCCAGGTATGAAGCTTCTTTCTTTTTGCGATCTATTCAACGGAAATTTTTTTCAATACACAGAGCAAAAACAGCAAAATAATTAAGAAGTTTAAAATATATGTGTTGTGTTTTATATTTTAGACATGTATTTTCAAAAACCATCAGTGATTTTCTTTACTCACTTGCTGATTAACACTGAAATGAACGTTATGTTGATTAATTTCATTTGTTCACTTTTTTGTTCCAAATTTGCCGTATGTTTAGAAGAAACGAAGGCATACCGCATTCTGACGATAAAAATAATAATTTTTCTTTAGTACTTTTTTAAAATTGCAGAGAAATTTTTTTTCGAAAGCTACTTTAATCACTTTGGATAAGAGCTGTCTTTGTGAAGGCGCAAGATGTGAGTAGAAGCTAATATTTCCTTTTTTAGAATCTCAACTTATAAAACTATATATATTACGTTCATAGAAAAATAACATACCGTTCAATAATGATTTAAATTCATATAAATAACGACAAAATATTTTTTAAATTCCAAAACTCCTTGACCTGGTTCCACCTAGAAAAACTATTTAAAAACAATCTGACTTTCGAAATGTTAAGTCAAATTATGTTCACGTGACTTACAGTAAATCGCCGCTTAGCAAGCAACACCACTATATCAATTTCCTGAAATTTCAAAGAGGAAGACTGATTTTTTTCTCAAGCAGTAATGAATATTTCTGAATTTTTTTTCACGTCTGTTAGGAACACGCGGTCTAATGTTTATACCAGATGTTAAATATATTCAGAAATATTCGTTATAGGTTGCGAAAAGATATAGTTTTTCCCTCCGTTTTGAAGCTTAAATGTTGAGATAGTTGGTACTGTTTGTTGAGCGATAATGAATGTTCGGCTGTTCAGAAGGCTCTAGAGCTGGTTTTTGCCATCAAATATATTTTACTTGTATGTAGTACAAGCGATACGCTTTGTGAAAATAGAAATAAAGGGGAAATTTTCGTGCGTTTTCTTACTTAAAAACGGTATTTTCAACCAAAAAAGTCTTTACCTCCAGAACTGAATTCCGGCAGCGGTTTTAGATAAACGACAAAAAAAATCAAATGAAATATTGAATTTTGCTTTAGTAATAAAATAAACCGCAAAACTCGAGTGATATAATGACTGATTTATATCTTCTTTTTCTTTTTTCCTATTTTCATAGAGCGCATCACTTTACTACATTCTAGCGCAATTTTGTTTCTTTGTAATTATAGCAACCCTGTAAGTAGGAGAAAATATTGACTAAATAAAATAATATTTATTTATTTTTTTAATCCCTAACCGACCTCACCTACCTACCGAAAATGGTGTACCACACATGAAAGCCTTCTGGGAAAATTCGCAAAACATACAAGACAAAACATATAAAAGCACAGTGTCAAAAATCAAGAACAAACACATACAACATGCAGAAATTTTATTAAAAAATAAGAAAGTCAAAACTAAGACTAAAAACTAAGGCAAAGCTATAATTAATATAAAATACATAATGATATCACAATAAGAAATTTAAAAGGAAATAACGCAAATAACGAAAGAAAAACAACAAAAAATACAAGAAAAAGTGTAAGTAAATAAGTATAGAAAAAGATGTATTAAAAAAGATAAGAGTAAAGATAAGATGAAAGATAAGATATATTAAAGATAAGATTATATATATGAAGATAAGATATATTAAAGATAAGATTATATATATGAAGATAAGATATATTAAAGATAAGATTATATATATGAAGATAAGATATATTAGAGATAAGATAAAAGATAAGATATATTAAACTGTTAAACACTCTGAAATTCCAGAGTTAAGAGTTTGGGAAGAATAATTCTTGTAAGGTTTTGGCAACTGGAGTAAGAAGAAGAATTTTCAACCGGGCTTCCAATCCAGTTTCAAGGCTTCTTTTTCATATTTCCATATTCCACATTCCAAAAGGAGTTGTTTAGCATCCCCTTGGCTGCTCCACAGTTGCACCTCTCACTCTCACTCTTCAGATTCCATGTCTAAAAAATATAATAAAAGGATAAAAAAAAGAAAGAAAGGAGAATGAAAGTTTATTGGGAAGATGTTTTAGTGGAGTTCGAAATGTTAAGATTTTGAAAACCAATGACATAAAAATTCTGCATTTTGTTTTATCTATTGTTTAAGGTATACCTGATTGATTGGGGTTATTTTGGCAGTGTATGCATAAAATTAAAAAAAAAAAATATTTTGTATATCCTATAAGTGATATAATAATATGAGTGGTATCCTATGAGTGATATTATATATCCTACGAGTGATATAATTCATTTCTTGAAAGTCATTATAAAATCTATTCTTTACCTTATTTATTGATTCATATGCATTTGATAAACAGAGTTACAAAATGCAGAAATTTCTAATTTTTTTTATTTACCCTTAGGCATGAATAATGGAATGGAAGGTATTAAAGCAATTTCTACTTTTATTTTTTCTTTTCAAATTTTGTTTCTGTTTTTCTTGAAATAATAATTCCATATCTAAAATGGATGATATAAATAAATATCTAGTAATACAAGTGTTTTATATAAATTTCAAATTAAATTTATTTGATAATTTCTTTAATGTTTCGCGTCAGCAAGCAATTTGTTGAATTGTGTGAAGAAGCTAAATTAAATGCATTAGAGCTTCGTATCGCTAACTAAGGTTTTTATCTATCTTATAGTTGTACCAGAGGGAGCAGGAGGTAAATTGTTTTACTATCGTTTCTTCCTTTACAAAACCTTTTACTTTAAATTTAATTATTGAAACTGAGAGCTATTTTTCTTCTTTTTTTGCTTGTGAACTTTTTGAAGAAACAATAAAAAAGGGGGTTTTTTTCTTATTTTTATTAAAGGGATTATTTTGGTATAATCTGTACGAGTTTAGAATAAGAGTCAATAACATTTATTGTGACTAGGTTTTGGATAATGTTCCTTTTTAATGTGCTTGGAAAGAGAAAAATGTTTGCGATCAATCCACTAAACACTGCATTGAACAAAAGGATTTATTAAATATATATCGATTAACTGTGCATTTATTTTTATAAAGCAAAACATATGAGATCACATAAAAAAATATCAGAATCCAGAAAACATTTCAATTCAATGCTGTTTAACACATTCATATGATTCTTGTGTCGAAACTAATGATAGAAATTAGGATTTCGTATGTGCACTAAATGAATTTTTCTATCAAGTTTTATTGAAAAAATCGGGATAATGGTAACCAATTGAATTTTCTGTGTATTTCTTAACAATGGCGTAGTTGGCCCCTTTTTTGCAAAGATAAGCATTATAGTAGAGGTTTAATTCAATTCGCTGTAAATTGCGTTTATCTCGAATTGGAGAATGGGGCGAATTTTATTTTTGTTAGTATGGGGTATTTCTCACCATTATCTCTATGTCTGAAGTCGCAAACGATGCATTTCCTAACTGAGGGAATGAGTTGGACTCTGCGGGGAACTTTTTCAATGGTCTAATAATCTTCCATGAACAAGTACTCCATTCCATGAACAAGTATTCCATTCCATGAACAAGTATTCCATTCCATGAACAAGTATTCCATTCCATGAACAAGTATTCCATTTCTAAATCATTTTATGTGTGTCGAGATTGATCTTCTTGTAGAATCAGGCAATCCAGATTTCACACCATTAGCGAACCACCTGATCTCCTATAGAGGCTCAGACTTTCTTGCGAATTTATAAATTAAAAAAAGTTCTTTAATAGAGACAGAACGCCGCCCCATGCCCTTGTTCCTGAAACCCTTACAGCTACTGAACCAGTTGCATGGACATGGGACGGAGAGTGTAATAGAGACAGAAATAAAATTAATAATTTAAAACATTACATATATATTAAATTAAAAATACTTTTAATATTATATGTCAGGGGTGGGGAAGCGTTTTGCACTCAAATGTCTCATTAAATTTTGGCAGTTGGGCAAAAGGCCGCTCGAGCAGATTCATAAGGGTTATTGTTCTGTAATTGTTATTATGTTGCAGATAATTATATATTTAAATGAAAATTGAAATAACTGGTAAGGTAGCAGGTTCCCCATCCCTGATATATAATACACTATACGCCCAAAAGTATCCGGACACTTGCAGATTTTCACATTTTTTAGAATTTCTCCGGAATGGTTTAACCGATTGCCTTTAAATTTCGGACATGTAAAGAATAGGCAATAACTCACATTTTACTTTGAGGATTCGGTCCTGAGTGCAATTAGGGGGCCGTCTACAAACTGATGAACACAAAAATGTTTTTGGCCCACCCCGCTTTACAGAATATTGATAACAAGACGAAACTTTCAGAAATGGTAATGTATAATGTGCATAATATTTACAGGAATTTTCATAAACTCAGCTCAAATATTTAGGAAGATATAAAGGTTTTCTTAAAACATTTCAAATTTTCCCACCTGTTTTTTGCTTATAACATGTAGAGTTTTCTGTTATATTATACGAAACTTACAGAAAAAATGACAATATGTTAGAGAAGCATTTTGTAAAAAGTTGGAAAAGAATTGTTGAATATTAAAGGAATTATGAGCAATTTTAGTAAATAATGTTTTACTGCGCATGCGCGAAACATAGTGTGATTTTTCTTTCACAACTTTAAAGCCAGATATATGGGGCAACTTATATAAAAAATTTCAGTTCAATATCAATAGTATTCAGAAAGTTATCGGCATTACAACGAGCAGAATTTTAGCTCCTGTCGAAGAGGAGCTAAAAGATGGAAAAGGGCATATAGTGTATAAACTCTCATAATACGTTTAATAAAATGTTTTGGAATATCTTTTTGAATAGAAAGAAAAAGAGAGGATATATGTCTTGAGTTTTAAACAAAAAATCGTCTCGCTCGACATGTTTAGTTGTTTCTACATGCTTTGTGTGTCATGTGTTCATATCCATTACTGTATGATTCTATGTTGTTCACTAAAATACAAAAGTCATTTTCATAACTGCAATATCTTTAAAAACAACATGTAAAAACAGGTCATTAAGTACTGTTACTTCCTTAAATCTAAGATTTTATCCCTTTTATTCTCATGCTTTTGTAGATACATATTGTGTCCAGTGAACATATGAGTGATCTTTACCACCTAAGACATCATATAATATCTTCGAAAGTAATGAATTTCCAAACTTGCGTTGAAGACGTGGGAAGAGATTTGTATTTATCTTGCCATCTCGCGAGCGCCTAATACAGCCATTTCTAAAATATACTGACATTCGTCAATGTCTGTAGACAGTTCGCATCTTCTGAGCACAAGAAACCACTTCTTCTGTTAATACAAATGCCTGAAATATCTGAAATATTATTTAAAAATCCGAGAAATGTTTTGTGAACATTTTTTTTATTTTGGAATCTAATTCAGATATTTCGAACTTGTACAAACACAGTAAGCCTAGTATTTTCCACGATGAATGTGTACAGAATTTGTACCAAAATATGGTTTGATAAATATTGATTACTTTGATACACTTAAGAATTTTTTAAGGCCATAGCACTGTGTTTATAATAAATGTATTGGGAAAACATTCTTAGTAATGAATTAGGAATTAGTAAATGAATCTGAACAACAATGACTATTTTTAAAACTTTTCTTTAAGGTTGGAGAATTGGAATGAAAGGTATGTACAATGCACAGCTTTTTCAGAAAAGGTATTCTTTTTATCGCCAATTTTTTCTGATAAAATAACTTTTATTTAATAGTCCCTTTTTCCACCATATATCATTCCTAAAAATAGCTTTCATACAAAGTTTTGTAAAATGTTGTTGAGAAACACTCCTTAAATGTTGATGAACTATCAGTAGTTCTGAATTTGGTGAAAAATGGGAGCATCACTGGTTATCTTGGAATTTGTTAATTTTATTCACAATTAAAGTGACGTCTGCGTGTTACTTTTATGGTGAACACATGAAATTTTAAACATTTCATTCTAATTTCGTGATTAAAATGAGACTTAATTCTTATGTTTCGCTGATTTAATTAAAGTCTGTTTGCCTATCTTTCTCTGTCGTTAATTTATGGGAACTTTTCGTGTGATCTGTTTCCCGATGTTCTGAAATGCATATCTCCGGAGGTTGGTCCTCTTTTCACTATTCAGTGCATTGAATAGTAATACTTACATTCGAAACTCCCATACGCAATAAGAGAGATTTATAAAAAAAAATGCATAATTTCTTTTACACTTGTTTTTAAAACAATTTCCTTTTGCCATGAACAATGAAATAGAAGTTATTCCTACTGCCTTTCTTTGTTTTTAAATAGCAAGCAAAAACAAGTCTCATATTTATGTTAAAATCTCTTTCTATAATAAGTGTTTTATTAATGTGTAAAAGAAATTTGTCTAAGACTTTATTTTTCATTAAATTTACTTCCCTTTGTGCGTTTTTAAAAATTTTCCTGGGAATTAAAACAGCTAACTCGTTTCTCTCTCTTCCTAGATGTGCCCAACAGAAAAGGCGGTATGTACGTTTCTGCACTTCATTCCTTTCTTTTCGAAAATATATCAATTTCGGCAGGGGAAAATGAAGAATATCGCAGATTTTTGATTGAAATATACAGAATGTTCTGAAGAATCGTTTACAAATTTTAAGGGAAGGCCAGACAAACATGAAGAAATCATTTTTGCATTAGAACATGGGATCAGAAACGTAAAGGAATGCCGATACAGAGGACTTTTTGTCAATGAATTTAATAATGAAAAAAGATACACCAGAATGAAATGTACTACGAGGATTGAGTGGAATTAAATTTTCAATAATACAATGTTTCATGAATATGTTTCATGAATGTTCAATACACAATGTTTCATGAATAACAACATTACAAGTCTGTGTGCCAGATCCGATATTGGCAAGTAAGTAGCATTACTAACAGCAAATCTTTGGAATACTTCAAAAAAGTGTTCAAGGGACTTGCCGGCTGAGGCAACACACGCTTCTCGTGTTGTTATTCATGCATCTGGGCTATTCTGCTACTGTAAATTTGTATTTTATTCAATCTGTCTAAAACACTTAATCTGGTGTATCCTTTTCGTTTACTTAATTCACTGACAAGGAGACAACCGTAGCCTACTCTCTTTTTATTTTCGAAAATGACTTGAAATTCTATTTTCTATTGCGAAAATGGCGAATGTATTATTATTGCGAAAATGACTTGTTTTTGCAATGCCTGGCCTACTCTTAATGTTAATAGCAACCTTTCCTGTCACCCTGTACAGGCGTTCAGCTAAACGGGCGACAAATTATACAGGGTGTTCATTAATTATTGTCGGGGTTTCCGTACCTCATAATTTTCGAATAAAAAATATTACGCAAAAACCGACTACGTATTCGTAAATTACAACTCAAAGAATTTTACGTGGCAACAATGCGATCTTAGCGCATTTGCAGTCTGGGTAATTATGACGTCATAAATAAAAATGGCGACCGTGCAAGAAAAAGCAATGTGTGTATTGTGGTTTTTCGAAACTAAATCAGTCATAACTACTCAACGTCGCTTCAGGACCACGTACAAGAAAGATCCTCCTTCGGATAATTCTATCAGACGCTGGTTAACACAATTTCAGGAAACTGGTAGCGTTCTACACCGAAAGGGAGCGGGAAGATCGATCACTTCGCAGGAAAACGTTGATCGCATCCAAGAAACGTTTACACGTAGTCCACGCAATGTTTGTCAAGAACATTGTGTACAAGACCCCTGTGCCCTCCCTTGATGAACTGAAGCGCAGAATTGTTACTGCGATCCAAAATGCTACCTCACAAATGCTGGAGAACACTTGGAGGGAAATCGAATTTCGTCTCGATGTGTTACGAGCCACGAAGGGCAGCCATGTGCAAATTCATTAATCTTTTTAATATCATTAATAAAATTCTTTGAGTTGTAATTTACGAATACGTATTCGGTTTTTGCGTAATATTTTTTATTCGAAAGTTATGAGGTACGGAAACCCGACAATAATTAATGAACACCCTGTATATTTGTTAAGAGATAAGTAAACTTTTTGTAAAAGTGAAAAGTAAATATGTTGTCAGAAACCATCTTTAAGTGGAAGTGAAATCAACAAACAGTACAAAAGTTCTTTTAAAAATATCTATCTGGCATTAATTTTTTCTGTTGGCAACAAAGATTGTAGTACAGAGTACAATGCTAGAAAGGGAAAGATCAGAAGGATCAGAAAGAAATTATTGCAAACTACAATGATTTAAAATATGACTCCTGGTAGTGTTCAAAGAAACGGAAAGGTTGCCTGTCATAGCCAAGGCGATCTCCGTTCTGAGGAAATCCGGTGTTTTATAAGTTCAAAGGGGAGAAATCTGGAGAATGTGGAGGAAAGGTAACATGTTCAGTGCTTCCGGCTGCTGACGCCAGACATTGTGAAGGAACCCTCAGACGCATTCTGCGATTCATTGACACCCCCTTCACTTTGCTTGTGAGTCATATGCACTCCTCACATGTATTTTTGTGATTTTTACACACAAAACAGGGTCTGAAATCCTATCTTCCTTTTAAAGGTTTGTATTCCTTCACGTCTGCTAAGATTATCAATCGTCAGGATTTGTCTTCGAATTTACTGGAAGCTCTGAATAAGGTTTAAATCAATTACTTTTTTTAAAAAAAACTAAAATATTCGAGTGAAATTTAAATTGAGAAATCATATATAATTTTTTATTCGTGTTGCTTTAAATAGACTCAATTAGTAAAAATAATCAAATTTTTCTGAAATACCACTAAATATGATCTTTTTAATTGTTTTCTTATCTCCTAAAGTATGGATGGTGAAATGGAAGTGAAACTAAATTGTTTTGTCTTTAAAAGCATTCTTTTGCCTCCCTCAAGCATTAATATAAAGATATGGACTCATGTTTTTAACAATATAGCTTTCAGACTACCGATAGTTTTGTAAATTGCCTGTTGCGTGAAGCAAAAATCGTTGGAAAACGCTGGTCATAGAGCTACCAAATTTGGCACATAATCACCTCTTTGTCAGTAGGTGCTTATT
Source organism: Araneus ventricosus (assembly GCA_013235015.1). Classification (NCBI taxonomy): domain Eukaryota; kingdom Metazoa; phylum Arthropoda; class Arachnida; order Araneae; family Araneidae; genus Araneus; species Araneus ventricosus. Next base: position 10,207 of record BGPR01049157.1, read on the forward strand.
AAGAGAGTGGTTTTAGAAAAATTATATTACATTCTTAATTAATTAAAAGCTAGTCGAAATTGCTGAGATTTCCATCTATAACTTCGAAGTATATCATCGAATAAAAATCATTTTTGCACTAGTTTAAGATTTAAAGAATAAGATTTTCAGCTTTAAACTAATTAGTTTTTATACCCATTTTATTTCAGTGCAATTTTTTATTTAATTTTTTTAAAAAATTGAAAAGTAAATTTAAACATAATTTTTGAAAATTCTTTCTGTTGTTTCAATTAAATTCAAACTAATTTTATTACTTCATCAAATCTTTCAGTCGCGTACTTCTGCTAATGTTTCCATTATGATAAGAAACGCTTTCTTCGAACATTAGGTTCAAAGCAGAACTTACACTTTCACTTTTATTAAGAGGATAATGTTTATAGGCTGTTAAGTTTTTGTAAACTACGTGAACGTATAGAAAGCAACGGCTGATGCAATCAAGCCAGATGGAGGGGGAAAAATATTGAATCAAGCCTGAAACATTATCTTGTTATAATGTTTGGACAAGAGGTTCGAATATCATCTATTTTTTATAATTATTAATGCCTATGTATTTAGCTTCTTCCTTTCCCATAGAACAAGGTGAGTCGTAAGTCTCCATACAAATGGTGAAAGCGGTGATTAATGTTTATTTTAGTCATACAAATCGTATAATATGATACTACAGTTACGGGATATGTTCCGCATGTCTTCCTACTAATGCAACACGCAATGGTAACCGCTCTAACAAATTTTGAGCTGGAAAGTTCTCGTTCATGTTCAGTGTCCATCCTACGGTCAGTATCGCCCTCTTTCAGCTGTTGCAACATGTGCAGATTGTATGGGTGTCACTTCTTAGCCCGGATACCTTAAGGTATCCGACAGGTTTAAAAACGCCGTTTTTGATGAAATTATCAAAAACCTTTTTATGAATTAATTTTGTAGCCTGTTTAATCAGTTTTCTAAAACTGTCTCACTTTTTACTCTACGTGAATTACAAATGGAGTTACAGCTGTTTTATTACCGAGCTGTAAGCATTATTTTATGTTGCGTGAAAACTTTAAATGTGCTTTCTGAGAAATGATATTTTTGAGGAAAACTGTCGACCGTAACAATGACTTCTCAAAAAGTTATTCAAGTATTGATATGAAATTTT
>BGPR01049160.1:0-11376 GCA_013235015.1 Araneus ventricosus
TGCCAAAGCTTCAAAACATGCAAGAATAATGATAAACAGTTTTTTAAGAGTGTTGAAAGTGTTAAAGGTATGGGGTTATTGACGGATTGTATATTGTTTTGTTTGGGGTAATATGTTTTGCTACGAATGTTGGAGAGAGAATTGTGGACTGGATTTTTGGAGTAGTTTTCAGGTTTATTCAATTTGTTAGAGGTTGTTCTTTTTTTCTTACATTTCGATGCGAACTTTTTTCTTTTATTATAAATTGTAAAACGAAAAAAATTTCGTATTTTTAATTGATAAAACAGAAATTTCTGCGAAAATAAGTTACTATAGTTCTGGTAATAGTTAAATACCACGGAATAAAAATGGTTTCACACTTTTACTTTCTCGTATACGAAGTACACAAAGAGAAAGTATTGTAATCGTCAAAAAATTCGAACTCGAGTTTTTGATGAATCTCTACGTTTTAGACCTCCCTGAGTCCGAAAAACACAATTTTGGAATTGTGTCTGTGTGTTTATGAACACGAAAACTCGAAAACTATGAGAGATACGGGGATGAAATTTGGTATGTGGTCTTTAAACATAATTTGTAGGTTTCTATCAAATTTTGGACAAAATCCGTCCACGGGAAGTCTGTCTGTCTGTATGTCCGAAGTCATATGAACACTATAACTCAAAAACTTGAATAGCTAGATGGATAAAATTTGGTACACAGTTTTATCGTCATGAATGTAGGTCCGTATAAAATTTTGGGCCAAATCCGTCAACGGGCTGACTGTCTGTCGGTCTGTATAATTTACCATTGAAACCAATCCGCTATCTCCACGCACATGCGTACGGAAGTAATCGTCTGTGCTCGCGAAAGGAGCGATTACGTCAGTTTGTCCTTGAGACGCACAGTGGTCCAGTTTCGTTTTCTAGCGAGACAAAAATCATAGCGACGAAACTAAAAACAGCAGAGACTTGAAATTTGCACAGTTTAAAGGAAATGGACTTCAGTTGTATCCCATGAAATTTCATAACAATCGGTTGGATATTTCTTGATTTGTATTAATTTATTTAATTCGCTGCCATTGTTCTCTATGGAGGGAACTGTTGTAATCTGCGGAAAAGTTAATAATTAGTTGTATAAAACATAAAAAATGCTTTAAATTTTACCAAATGAAGGAAATAGCTTAAAGATAAGATTTGTGAAATTTTCGTGAAGTCTGGTAGGTATTTTTTTAAAATCTTTAGCATTGTTAAAAATTTACATGTTTACATTTAACAGCAATGTTAAATTATATCTAATGAATAATTGTGCCATAAATTCAAATGCCTTTCAAAACGATTTAAAAGTGAAAGAATTTCTTGAATATAATATAAATGAATCCCATTAAATTTTAAAAAATTACTTTTACTAATAAAAGTGACGCAGCTTTCACAAAAATAAAATGAAAATTCAGGAATATTCCAAACCATTTTAATAACTAACTTTTAAGCGTAATGGATAAAGGTAACGCTTTTCATTGTGTGAATTATGTGTTATATTATTTGTTATTGATGAAAAACTATTTTTGGTAGGTTTTCCTAATTTTATCGTCCTTTTAGATGTAGCTGAAGACAGCACTTGAGAAGTTGTCACTGAAGCAAACTAACCGTCTTTAAAATTTCAAATCTCGTTCTGAACTATTCCAAACTTTTCGTAGTTTCAGTGTGTTTATGTCAACTACTAAATCAGAAATAAATATTGAAATCGATTTAAAATACTTTTGAAACCATCCAGCGTTTATTTCTTAAAAAGTTAAAATGTATTTTAGATTGAGTATCAGCCCCCTTAAATTCGAAATTTTTTAAATAAAATTTTCGAATTAATGTCGATTGAATTTTTAGCAATTAACATCTAGGCTAGAACAAGTTAATTTAATTTTTCAACAGGTTTTTATTTACCCAGATATTTATTTTTGCGTCATTGAAGGAAAAAGTGAAAATTCTTCACTGACATAGGTGACATTAAAAAATAAAATAAATGAAAAAGTCGGGGTTTATCGGGGCTAATTTTTAGACATTTTATAGAAGATAGAGTGAAGAAATGATTTAAGGTAGTCTCAAGGTGTGCAAAGTTGTGCAAATTTTTTAAATTCACTTTAAATTTGAAAATTTAGTGAAAAAAGGGCCTTTTAAAATATAGCATAAAAATATGGAAAACAATAAAATGATGTGTTAAAAACGGTTTCGTTTACTTGCCTTGGAATCAGACATCATGAAAAATCTAAAATTAGACAGATAAAGAGCAATGTAGGACTTTACAGAACGAAATCCGAGGGCTCGCTGAAACGCGACTCAAGTGTTCGAAAGACATTCTTCAACTTTAAACCTCCGTAAAACCTCCTAAGACTACATGCTTATACAAAAAAATTTATGGCTTTCAGGATTCCAAACGGTTCTCTACCTACCCCCAAAGAAAATAAACCCATTTGCCGACCTCGAAATTTCGATTTTTGTCGCGCTGCAAACCGAAACTGGACCACTGTGAGACGGCAAGAGTGAAACCTAGCAGTGTGCGATAGATGCGTTTTAATCGGTACGCATCTCTTTGAATTCTTTACCTAGATATTTTTCAATCACTATAACGAAAACCTTCTGATAGTCATTGGATTCTGGATAACAGTAGGTTCGAATCTTTTTAGCCACGCGGGGGAAGGAGAAACGGCACCTTTTGGGGGAAGTATACGAGAAAGTTTAGGGGAGAACACTCCCGCTGGTTAATTAAAAAAATCCAGTTATGGAGTATTGTAATAATTAAAACATATTTGTATAGAAACACAAATTTATTTCACATTTTTAATTGAGTCATTTCATGGCCACGTGATTTATGCTTTACTCAAATATAATTTTAGAATTCATTGCTCATCTTGTAGGACAAAAAACAAATCGTTCCAGTGATTGTGGTTGGGGAATCGTATCACGGTTTTCCCAATAGTCAATGTACAGTGGAGTAGTGTTTTTTCGATTTCTCTCGAAAATGGAGGGTGGTGGGGGGCAGGCGACCTTTGATGACATATCTAGAGGTCGTAAGTTGCCATATGAAATAAAAATTGTCGAAATCGGTCCAGTGGTTGGGGCTGGGTGACTGGTCCTCTGGTTTTGCCAATTATTTTAAATATATGTAGGAATTGTATTTTCCAAGTCTAGCTCAAAAGCGTAAGTTTAACTCCTTCCTATTAATAATTTCTCACTTTCCGAAGAAGATCATTTGAATAATGTTGTGTCAGCGGAAAGATATCGAGAGATAAAGATCACGCGGCCTCTTCGTGCTAATCATGTGATGCGTAGGTGAAAGCTCTCCGTTATAAACCCAATGTAATATTTTAATAAGGGGGGAGATGATTTTTTGAAACCAAGAAGAACAGACATGCGGTAAATACGAGCGTAGGCAACGAGCTACGGGGTCTTTCCCTGTCAGCACGGCGGCGATGGGCAATGGCTATTCACTATTCACTGTTAATTAAACCTATTAACGAGATGCAAACTTAAGTGAGTAACAACCCTAAATCCTTCTTCTCTAAATGCAAATAATTACCTATGTGAATACTTTTCTCATTTCATGTTATGCTGTTCTAATAATAAATAACTTAGTTTTTTAACTCCTGTTTCTCATCCTTTGTCTTTGGTGCTCTCACCTGATGATGACAATAAGGCCTTTCTACAAATTTTTGGGATCCTCGCCCGGGATCTGTGATCATAACAATATTTTCTACATATATGTATAGAAATTTACAATTCTAATTTACTTAGAACATTTCTTTCTGCACTTAAGGCTATTGCGTCTTTTGTTTTGATCGAGAGATTCTTTAAAAAAAGACTTATCTTCTCCTTTTAAATACAAGGTTAATACAATACAAGTCGATAAAAGCATGTTTCTGAAAAAAATTTTCCCCCAAATAATATCCCTTTTCAATTTCACAGAAAGAACTTCAAGAGTTATTAACAAAATGAAAAAGGTGTATAGGCACAAGACATAATCTTCTTAGCTAAATACTATCAGAAGAAGGATTACATTTTGCAGTTTTGTTGGCATTTCATATTTTTGTACTTTGTGGGAAAAAATGGCTTATCTTCAGAACAATATCTTAATTCATCTATCAGTTTTGAAAAATGAATTCTATTCTTCACAGGAATTAATATTGTCTTTAATAAATGCGATCAAAAAAATCCATTTATTATAATGAAGAACGATTTGATCGCTTTTGTTCGAGACCATTAAATCTATCAGATTTGGCACAAAAATTCTCTGAAAGGAAGGTGAATGCATCTTGGGAAAAGGTTTCTTGATTTTTCTTTGAAGTTAAAGTGATTGAAAACACAATTTAATTGCTTTGTGGCAGGAATTCGAGTAATAATCATTCAAATTCCAACTATTGTCTTGCTAGCGCCATGTGTTGGCAATAAATTAACACACCTTTTGAAATTCTTCATATATAATAAAAAATATGAGCATATTTTCTTATTTCTTGTAATTTTCAAAATGGTATTTTAACTGATTGCTGAACATACAAATACATAATTATTTATTGTTTTTTTATAGAATTGGAAGAAAAACATTGTTAATTGTAAAATAATGAAACATTGTAAGTATATGATGGAATACCACGGATTTTCTTGCATTTAAAATTATAATTTAAAGATATTTTCCCCCCATTTTTGGACGTTGCAAAATTTTTTATAACTGCTTTGTACACAGTGATTTTTAAAATAAGCTCTTAAAAACTGTCTTTTTTAAAGGTTTATGCGAGTTATACTGCATATCACCATTTATAATTTAATATCTGTTAAAATTAAGTGCATTCTTTATAGGAAATTTATTGAAATTTCGATATTATCTCTCCTGGATTAATTTGTGAGTGCAAAATTCACAAATGATATCTGAATATTTAACCTTAAAGATATTTATCACTTCTTGTTTATTTCTTGGCATGTTACTTTAACCAGTTTTTGACATTCAGCCGTAAATAAGTTTCTAAAAATTCCATTCATAAGCTAATGAGGGAATTTAATACAGCACATCTTGCCCAAGATGCATGCACAGTAAAAGAACCAACGGGAGTGGTCTCCCCTAAAATTTCTCGTATACCCCCAAAAGGTGCTGTTACCCCTCTCCCAGCGTGGATAAAAAAAAATTCGAACCTACTGTAACCCAGAATCCAATGACTATCAGAAGGTTTTTCATTGTAGATTATAGTGATTGTAAAATATTTAGATAAAGAATCCAACTCAAAGAGATGTGTACCGATTTCCACTCTTGCCGGATCAAGGACAAAGTGACGTAATCCTTCCGCATGCAGAGATTACTACCAGTACGCATGCGCATGGAGAATCGGATTTAAAAAATTGAATATGCAATTTGAACGCCTTTTTTTAACTGATTATAACGAAATTTGGGCACAGATCTATAATTAATGTCAGCAAACGTCAAACCAATTTTTATTTATCAAAGCCAAAGTGTTTAGGAGATACAATTTTCACAATTATGCGATTATACAGTCCGACTGACCATCAACCCTTCGACGGATTTGGTACAAAATTTCATACGGACCTACATTCATGATGATAAAACTGTGTACCAAATTTTATCTATCTAGATATTCAAGTTTCTGAATTATAGTGTTCATATGACCACGGACAGACAGACTTCCCATAGACGGATTTTGTCCAAAATTTGATAAAAACCTACAAATTATGTGAAAGATCACATACAAAATTTCATCCCTGTAGCTCTGAGTTTTTAAGTTATCGTGTTCATAGACACACAGACAGATATAATTCCAGAATAGTGTTTTTCGGACTCAGGGAGGTCTAAAGCATGGAGATTCGTCAAAATCTCGTGTTCCAATCTTTCGACAATTACAATACTTTCTCTTTGTATACTTTGTATACGAGAAAGTAAAAAGGAGGGAAAAAAGAATGGGAAGAAAAAGAACTTTCTAAATACAATTTTCCCGCGAAACGCATTTTCAATTCGCGAACTGCACACGAATATATAATATTTCATTTTCAGATGTAGGCGATTGTTTACCAGACTGAAAAATTTAATTAAGGCACCCTAAAACATTTCTGTTAAAAAATTTCATGTAAATAGACGGAATTTGGCGTGGATGGTAGAAACAGAAACAGACTTCCACCTCCCCAAATTTAATTTTAATATGAAGTTTCTTGAATGCGGATTAAAATTTATTAATTCATTAATTGAAGACATATTTAGCGACATGATTCTCACAAAATTAAGGATTTCTTAGACATTTTGCAAAACCTCTAATTAATTTCTAAAAATTAAGCTCTCATATACGTAGAGTTGCCATACGTCCAGTATATACGGGACTGCCACCTTATATACGGACTGTCGCCGTATTTCACTGATAAGTCTCGTATTATTATTTGTCCCCTTTTTGTCTCCTTTTCTCCCTAAACTATGCTTTGTATTACCATTTCACAAATGCAAACGCGGGAAGAATATTTTCCCTATTGTCAACTCAGTGCTCGGACGAAAGAAACAGGTTGACAGCGGAGACATTTAAGCTATTTTGATTTGTCATTATAATTTTAAGATGACTTGCGTCCAGTTTTATGATTATGAGAAAGAAGAAAATGATATAATTTAGAAAGTAAAATCAATTTTAAAATATGACTGGGCTTCGGATTAGCCTTGCATCATTTTTATTATTCTTCGTGTTAATTTTATTAGATTGGTTAAACTGTGTCGATTTTTTATCAGAGTAAAATAAATCATTACCTACCCACTTTTTACTTTTTCGTATACGAAGTGTACAAAGAGAAAGCATTGTAATCGTCAAAAAATTCGAACTCGAGATTTTGACGAATCTCCACGTTTTAGACCTCCCTCAGTCCGAAAAACACAATTTTGAAATTATGTCTGTCTGTGCGCCTTGAACACGATAACTAGAAAACTATTAGAGCTACGGGGACGAAATTCGGTATGTGATCTTGACACATAATTTGTAGGTGTCTATCAAATTTTGGACAAAATAAGTCCGCGGGAAGTCTGTCTGTCTAGGTTCATGTGAACTCAATAACTCAAAAACTTGTAGCTAGATGGATAAAATTTGGTACACAGTTTTTTTATTAGAAATATAGGTCCATATAAAAGTTTTGGCAAATCCGTCAAATGGCTGACCGTCTGTAGGTCTGCATAATCGCATACTTTTGAGCGCCATAACTTCTTAAACAAATTAATTAGATAAATGAAATTTCGTATGTAATCTTGAAACCCTAATTGCAGATTTGTCTCTAATTTTCGTTTAAATCGGTTGAAATTACCTATTCGTTTTTTTCTCTATTCTACGTAAAAAAAGAAGCTCCGAACGTTGGAGCGAGTGTTTTCCCCACATTAGGGAATACCGCACGTTTTCCGGCCCGCGGTGTATTCCCCCCCCCCCCTACCCATGCTATTCGTATGCGAGAAAGTTTTGGGGAGGTCGCTCCTGCTGGTTTCATGCTTTGTTTATTTAACACTTAACGTCCCGTAGCAATGCTTGGCAATTATAGCAACCCTACATACATGTGCAATGGCATAGCGAAGGTGAATGTTCAAAGAGACCTGTAAAGCACCGTTTATGCGTCTTTCCAGGGACTGACGTAAAACGATGTCTAATCGAAATTTCAGTAAACAACTCTGATTATTACAAATTTCATGCTATTCATGAAATTCATTTAAAAGTAAGAATTTTGAAGTTTTAAAGATAGTACCATTATATTTTTACAGAGCACTGAAAACATTAATTAAATTTTAAAATTAAACATTGTTCATGAAAGTGAGTCAAATCATACCTTTATTGCATATCTTGAGTACTAATTATACCTTTTTATTTCATACAATTTGTGTGCATGCTGGTAGTAATATAATTAAAAAAAATCTTAACCTTAATTAAAAAAATCTTTGATTAAAAAATCTTAATCCCTAAAGGCCCAGAGTTGCCTTTAAGCAACATACCCAGTAATGTCTTCTGAAATCTTGAGAATAAGACTGAATCGCTAATGCCTGTTGTTGCCAATAGGATACATGTTGAAAATGTTATTAAATCAATTTTGCAATATATAGATGGCACCTGAGTGCTGATACAAATTAATAAATTCACGTTTTTCACTTGAGGCTGCATCTTTTTTTGTTTTGCTTTGTTTGTAAGCTTGAGAATGCCATATTTTATTCTACAATGTTGAAGGAAATTCCATACCTGTGCTATTAGTTATTAAAATTCATCTTCTTTGGCATTATAGAGTTTCTTCAAGGAAATTATACCCAGTGTTGTTGATTGGTAACAAACTGTTCTTTAGCCGTAAACTGTACCTAAAACAAAATAGGATTTTTTAAAGTATTTTCCCCATGCTTTATTCAAGAAATGAAATTCAAAAAACATTTGAAAATCCACTTTTTAAAAAATCGGACTTTTAAGGGTCGCTCGGTCAATTAAGATAAAAAGATCACATATCAAATTTCATTTATATAAGTCGTTTCGTTTAGGAGTTATAGTGTTTCCAAGCATGCGATTATACAGACTGACAGATAGTCAACCCTTCGACGGATTTCATCCAACTTTGATACGGACCTACATTCCTGATGACAAAACTGTGTACCAAATTTTACCCATCTAGCTATTTAAGTTTTTGAGTTATCGCGTTCACATGAACGCGGACAGACGGCTACACAAACTTCCAGTGGACGGATTTTTGATATTTTCGAAAATTGATAGCAACCTACAAATTATGTTTAAAGATCACATACCACATTTCATCCCGCTAGCTCTAGCCATTTTTGAGTTATCGTGTTCACAGACAGACAGACATAATTCTAAAATTGTGTTTTTCGGACTCAGGGAGGTCTCAAACGTGAAGATTCGTCAAAATCTCGAGTTTAAATATTTTGGTGATTACAATACTTTCTCTTTGTATACTTCGTACGCGAGAAAGGAAAAACCGGTCGGAATTGGAGTGGTGTGGAGTGGAATGTTGGATATCCAGCCCGTTCCAATTTCCATCACTCCATTTGGACTGACGGGCCATAAAAGCAGTCGGAATTGGCGTGGTGTGGAGTGGAAGGTTGGATATCCAGCCCGTCCCAATATCCATCACTCCATTTGGACTGACGGGCCATAAAAGCGATCGGAATAGATCGGAGTAGAATGTTGGATATCCAGCCCGTCCCGATATCCATCACTCCATTTGTACTGATAGGCCATAAGAGCGGCGGGAGAAGATACATGTGTGTATGAGCAGGATTGGGGTGTGTGGTTCACTGAGGAAATCGCTGAAGGGGAGAATGGATCGGAGTGACTGATAGTGGGTGGATTTGCATGGCGTGGAGAGGTCGTGAATGACCGTCTTAAGGTACCTGACTAGGTTCGGATAAAAAATTTTAAGAAAGCATGTACAAAAAAAAACTTACAAAGCTAAATAGCAAAAATAGGCTTAAATAGTCACAATTAGAGATAAAAATTCTTATATCATCAGTAGTTTTTGAAAATACAGTAGACCCCGAAAATCGGAACCCCGGTAATCCGAAATTCCGGATAATCCGAACAAACTTTTTTGAAATTTTCTGAAAAAGTTTTACTGAAATATGAAGGAAAAATAACAATTAAGAATCAGAAACAAAGCTAAAGTTTATTCCTAACATAAAAGAGTAGGTCTGAGGTCATAAAAAATTTTGTATCGTCGTGTACATGTTAGTCGAAACATTTTAACTTTACTCACCTAACAGTAAGAATCTCAAAGGACACTACAATACTTACGATAGTTTAATAAAAACACAATGAAATAACGAGCCAAAAAATGTTTTCGTAAGCTTTAATGCTACAAGAACGAGCGGAATGAATGAAAGCGGAAAAATTTCGAGCCTTTCAAGCCAGATAGCAATGTTGCCTCGTTTTATTTTTTACTTTCTCGTATACAAAGAGAAAGTATTGTAATCGCCAAAAAATTCAAACTCGAGATTTTGACGAATCTCCACGTTTTAGACCTCCCTGGGTCCGAAAAACACAATTTTGAAATTATGTTTGTCTGTCTGCGAACACGATAACTCAAAAACTGTTAGAGCTAGAGGGATGAAATTTGGTATGTGATATTTAAACAAAATTTGTAGGTTTCTTTCAAATTTTGGACAAAATCCGTCCATGGAAAGTCTGTCTGTATGTTCGTATTAATGTGAACGCGATAACTCACAAACTTGAATAGCTAGATGGATAAAATTTGGTACACAGTTTTATCATCATGATTGTAGGTCCGTATAAAAGTTTGGACTAAATCCGTCGGGGTTGACTGTCTGTCGGACTGTATAATCGCATACTTGTAAAAATTATATCTCATAAGCCCTTTGACATAGATAAATAAAACTTAATATCACGGATGCTAAAATTAATTGCAGATATATGCCCAATTTTCATCTCAATTGGTTAAAAAATAGGTGTTCAAATTGAATATTCATTTTTTTTACTTTTGAAACTAATCCGTTATCTCCACGCGCATGCGTATTAGAAGCAATCTCTGTGCATGATATTCAGCTGCTTCATGACGAAAGGCTTATGCTTAATGACTCCTGCTTGGCGCTTTTTCTACCCTTTTGGCTCCTTTCCCCCTCTTTTGGCGAATTCTGGTCCTGCTCGGATTATTTTATGTCCGTTTGTTTTGTTGTTTTCACGTGTCCTGGAGAAACTTGTCGCAATCTGGGAATAGAGCAGATTCGAAATTTTTATCAGAGCGAGGATGCGGGGAACTGGCAGGCTATACGAGAGTTTTTGAGAAATGAGTATACAAGAAAGTTTAGGGGAGGCCACTCCAGCTGTTTTTTTTTCAAAAAAAATATTAAGAACAAACAGTACTAGTTATTTGAAAAAAATCAAGAATTTTGATTTAGCTCTGGGGGGCGGCTGTAGCCCCATAGCCCCCCGGCCACTGTTTTTGTATCAGACAATTCACCTACAGAATGCCATGATAGCGCTATCATGCTCAAATTCTTTAAAAATAAGTTTTTATCAGTGTACCAAAAATAGAAAATAATTTTTTATCTAAAGTCTGGGAATCCCCCAAAAATCATAAAAAATAGTGGGGTTGAAAATAATATGATAAAACAAATCAAGCCACAATGAATATCGTAATAAAAAAAATCGAGGGTTGGCTATCTCTGCGAAACGACCTGGCTATCTCTGGGATTGAGGGGCGTAAACTTACTTACCTTACTCAACTGTGACTAAAGTAGCTCTATGCGACGAAAGTAGCTCTATGTGGAATAAAGTAGCTCTATGTGACTGAAGTAACTCTTTGTGACTCTGAGATTATGTGACTGAAGTAACTCTTTCTGACTCTGAGATTATGTGACTGAAGTAACTGTTTGTGACTCTGAGAT
>BGPR01049161.1:0-11376 GCA_013235015.1 Araneus ventricosus
CGCATCCATTCCATTACTATTCGAAAACTAAGCACAATGTGACTCATAAGACTAGTTCACCACACCTTCCATTATTATATCTTGGGCCTTATTCATTCCTCATTAGTATCTTCGAAACTACACAACGTGATCATATATCTTTATCCACATTCCATTAATTGAAATCATACATTGTGACCCATAAGCATTCAGTCTTTATCTTACATTCCATTACTATATCTGAAATCATACAATGTAATTCAAGGCACATAGCTCAGAGCCTGGGCCTCTATTAGTATCTGAAAACTACACAATGACCATATATCTAGTCTTTGTTCATATTCCATTACTATTCGAAACTGCACAATGTGACCAAGGTATTCAATCTTATTCATATTCTACAGTCATCCTAAAATCTACACAACGTGACTTATATAAGCATTGAGTCTTATTCTACATCGGCCATTATCCTAAAAGTTCCAATAAAATGCGACCATACATTCTTAGTCTTTATCTACATTCCATTACTATTCGAAAACTAAGCACAATGTGACCATACATTCAGTCTTATTCATTCCATTAATATATTCAGCCTTATTCACATTCTATTAGTATCTGAAAACTACATATCAACGTGATTCATTCAGTCTTATCTGGTTATTCCATTATTTATCTGAAAAAACTAAGCACATTGCATCTGCTGTTATTTCAATCTTATTCACATTCTATTACTTGGTCTCTTGGGAAATCCAAGGCCAAATGTGATTCATGCAGCATTCAGTCTTTTATCATCTAGCATTCCATTCGAAAAAACTGCCACAATGTGACTATACATCTAGCTCCAGCATTCCATTAATAATATTCTGAAAAGGCTACATTGCATCTATATCTTGGCTTCATCCACATTCCATTTTCATTTCAAAATCTGGCACAATGGACACTGCGTTATCTAATCTTACTCAATATCTTATTACTATCTCTAAAAAAATCTACATAAATGCATTCATAAGCATTGAGTCTTATTCACATTCCATTACTATCTCTAAAAACTACACAAATGCATTCATGGCGATCTAGTCTTATCCATATTCCATTACTATCTGAAAATCCAAACAATGTGGACTACATATCTTAGTCTTTAATTCAATATCTAGCTAATTACATTCAGCCTCATTCACATTCTATTAAGAATTCGAAAACTACAATACCCAATTCAAGGGTTATCTAGCTCTTATCCAGATTACCATTCGGAAACTACATTGTGATCATATATCTTAGTCTTAATTCATATCTCCATTGCCATTCGAAAAATCTTCATACAACGTATTCATACATTCAGCTTCCTTATTCACATCTCTATTAGTATCTGAAAACTGTCGCGGAACGACTATCTGCCTTTATCCACACTCCATTAACCATTCTGAAAAACTGCTGTCAAATGTGACTGGCTACATTCAGTCTTATTCACATATCTCCATTAATACATTCAGCCTTATTTGCCATTCTATTAAAGAATCTGAAAACTACAACGTGGACAGCCATTCTAGCTCCCATCTACACCCATTACTATTCGAAAACTAAGGTTACTGTGACCATACATTCAGTTTATTCACATTCCATTTACTATCTGAAAACTACAACAAATGTGGACTCATACATTCAAAATTTTATTCGTATTCTATTGAAACTACAACGTGACCATACATCTAAATTTATCCACATTCCATTACTATCTGAAAACTACACATTGTGACCATACATTCAGTCTTATTCACATTCTTCATTCGACTGTAACTGCCGTTTCTCTAACGTGCTTTGTGGACAAACATTGGATGACTGCGGTGGCGTAGCGTGTGTACCGAGGCACCTAGGTTATAATACTATTTTTTTCACCCCATCATCATTAGTGACTTAGCTTGTAGCGCCCGGAGAATGATATGTTTCGTTCCCTCATCACATTCGACTTTAAACAGTGTTATATGGATAAGGTTTTGTGACCATGGCCACTAGCGTAGTGAGGGAAAGTTGTGCGGGAAACTATGATTTTTCATTCATCGCTTCTCTTGTCAACATCCAAGGTAACGAGATTTCAGATGCACTTGCTAAAGCAGGTGCTGATGATGCTTCAGTGCCTTCTGCACCTCTCACCTACTTGGAGCTGTTTTCTAGAGCTAAAAGCAGGGTATAAAACTATCTGGCTCATTCCACCGGTGCATCACTGGTTTCAGGGTTCTCGACCAGGTGGCTGTCTATCAGTTGACTGCAGCAGATGCGACCAAACAACTCTTACTCGCTTCCTTAGTAGAAAGTTTGACTTTCTCTGATAATTCTGAGTGTTTTGAGATCTGCCCAAAATGTACTGCAGAACAGGCCACACCTGATCATATTCTTGCATGCCTGGGGCTTTCCAAACGGGATCTTGTTCCTAATCCTCTATTGACTTTGCATTTCTTTAGGGTGATACTTCATGGACCTGATATAGCTCGGCTGACCTTCGGGGATCATCATCAACAGCATCATGACAACAACATGACTTTTCATCGCAGTTGTCATCAGTGGTACTATATTTATGCACACCATCATGTTTTGCTTTAAAAATGGCATGAACTCAGCAATGTTTTGATTTCATGGTGCCCCTTGAAACTGGCGCCCGGGGCATCCATACCCTCTTGTCCCCCGATCGCTAAGCCACTGAATGACTGTAGACTGGCTCTGTTTGGGGGAATCCATAGCACGACATTAATTGTTCACTCGACGACAGCCAGATGTCTCCTGATATGCTGTGCCATCTATCGGTGACTTCTTAAAGTTACACCTCATGGATTATTGCCGCCACATTCACAATCCCAGATTCGATTGGGCGCGCCTTATATTACAGTAATACCTCATTATAACAATACTTTGGGGACCAAATAAAGATATTGTTATAGAGGGATGTATCGTTATATCGAGGGCGATATAATTACGATATAAAAAAAACTTAAATTTTGCTGATTAAATGTGGACACAATACAACAATATACATTTTGCGAAAAAACATCACTTGAGTGTTAATGATTGTTAAAGCATTAAAAAATTTGAAAATTCAGCTATAAACATATACCTGAGAAAATTATTTATCAAAAAAATCTAATATTTTCGTTTGCTTATTCATTTTTTAAATTGCTAAATAAACTAACAAGGTTTGCATAGAGTCGAATGCACGAAAATTATCATAATTTGCGGATGAAAGGCTTGAAAAAATGCCCTTAGGGTCTGAAATGATTGAAGAGGTTCCTGGGATGTCAATGATTGCGATTTATCTGTATCATCATCGTCCTCTTTATCATCATTTTCCATTTCGTCTGTGATTTCGGACGGAATATCTTCTCCCATCTATATCTAACTCCTTCAAAAAACATAAGATCATCATCCGCTGTTAAAGATTCCTCCACATTAATTCCAGATACTTTGCCACTTTTTTCCTCAAGCACAGTTAAAGACTTTTGAAGGCTCAAAACACATTCTACAGAATCTGAGACATCGCCATTTTTGGAATTATCGTCATTATCAGTTTGCTCATCCTCCATTAAATATTGTTACAGAGGAAGAAAATGGTGTTGAGATTTCAAAAAAACATTGCTGTACGAGGATTTATTGCTCTACAGAATATCGTTGTATTGAGGGGAGATTAACACTTTAGGTACATTTGACGAGTGAGACTCGTCATCTGCTTACTTGGGCGAAGTTACGGTGGACGAGTCTGACTCGTCATCTGAATTTAAGAAGAATTATTGGCGCAAGTGGTCCTGCCAAATTATAATATCCGTGGGCGTCCTACAAGTAGCGATGCGCCACATCGTTTGCAAGCGAAAAATGGGGCGCATTTTCCGGAGAATATTCCGGCAACAGAATTAAAGAAACACCCTACAAAACGGTGTCGAGTATGTTATAAACATAAAATAAGAAAAGAAACCACTTGGCAATGCAAACAATGCCAGGTACCTTTGCATTTACCGACATGTTTTGAAAAATACCACACGATACAAAATTATTAGACTTTAAGTTGGTTCTTGTTCTATATAAATATTTATATTTTGTAACTAAAATGCTGTTCCAAGAATATATTTATATCACCAATATAAGTATATTCCAACTAAAATGCATTACTTTTACGTATTAATCCATATAGCGACAAATTAAATCCTCCCCATGGGCATAAAAATCTTCAAATAATTCAGTACTCAAAGGGTTAACACTATGTTCTATTCACCGGGACCACCATTGTATTGTTGTAGAGGGATATATCGTTGCATCGGATATCGTTGTAGCGAGAGTTTACTTTACAACACAAATTTCTCAATCCTTTTGACTTCTCACTGTTCTTTAGAAACAAAGTGAAAATTTGTTTTAAATATGCTCAAGGGACCGTTGAGATGAAAGAAGAACACACCCAGAAAGAGGTCAAAGAAGAATTAACATCAACGTTTGAAAGTTCGTTAAAAGTTAAGGTATCCGACTGCTTTAAAATCGTCTTTTTTGATGAAATTATCAAAACAATTTTATGACTTAAATTTGTAGCCAGTTTAACCAGCTTTCTAAAACTGTCTTACTTTTTACTCTACGTGAATTACAAATGGAGTTACAGCTGTTTTACTACCGAACTGTAAGCATTATTTTATGTTGCATGAATACTTTAAATGTGTTTTCTGAGAAATGATATTTTTGAGGAAAACTGTCGACCGTAACAATGATTTCTCAAAAAGATATTCAAGTATTGATATGAAATTTTCTGAGATTGTTTTCTGTAATATGCTTGATCTTTTCCTCTAAAAACTAAGATGAATTTCAAAATCAAGTATTATTTTTAAGCGCTGAAATATAAACGAAAAGCATTTTTTTATGAAAAATTACCAGTTTAGTAACTATGTTCAGCTATATCTCAAAACTATTTTGAAGTAAAAGAAATATTTTAGAGCATAACACAGACAACTGTCGTAAAAATGTACTCCTACGAGGATTTATGTATATTTAGAATATGATTTTGTCTATGGCTATTAGCGTAAGGCAAATATTTTTGTTATTTTTCTTCAAATTTCTGAGTTTTTTTAAAAACATTATTTTGAAAGCCTAATTTTACAATATTTTCATAGTTTTAAGACATCTGCAGTTGAAAAATAACATTAATATATATATATATATAAGTTTTTTTTCAAAAAAAATGTCTCCGAACACAGTCGGATGCCTTAAGCCAGTAGCACAAACAACTTTCTTAACCTTTAGATAAGTGATATAGTTAATCGACAGCTAAATTTATTATAGTATTTTCAGAAAGAATTTTATATAATTTTTTTAGAGATTTTGCCATTTCGAGAACAACCTGGTATTCAAAGTATTCCCGAAAGTGTTCATCTATTTTGCAGCTTACATTTAAGTAAGTTCGGGTCAATTGACAATTTATACTTACTTCGAAAGGTTTGTCATCTTGTCTGAGAGAAAACTTGAATTGAAAAAGAATGTCATTCTGATGAAATCAAAGAATCTATATCAGTTCTAACTGTGTGACATTGATTGATGATGGACATTGATGGTCATTCGCTCTTCTTTTCTTGTTCTAGTTAAGAAAGCTGGATGACGCCCCAATCCCAACCCCGCCATACAACAACAGAGAGGAACGTATTGATTTTTATAATTATCTCCTGAGTTATGTAAATAACGATTTCTGTAATGCTTTTCATAATTTTATTTTACATAAGTTGCTGCAAAGTGTGAATATTTATGGCATATGAGTAAATTGCATTAAATATTTCATATAATGTAAATGTATTCTGTTGCCTATTCAAAGAAATGACATGTTAGTTAGTCAATACGCCACACTGAATGTTAATCCTTTAAAGCCTTTTATATTATGGTTACTTATTTACTCTATATATTGTTACAAAAGTCTTTCTGTGGATGTATGGTGTAAACAGTCCAACACGCAGGATAATGGAGAATGAAGGTTTATCCACAAATATGCAGGAAATCACGTAGCACAGGTACAGGTTAACAATAGTTCTTGCACATATGAACAAAGTAAACAGACAACAATTCACAGATAATAACAGTTCAGCACTTCGATATTTAGCAACACAAACAGTCAGCAAATAACTAATAACGACAATAACAGCACTTTCAATAGTGCTCAGCTCACCAGCTTCCTGGCTCGCACTGCAGACGAAACTTTAAAGTCGTTCCAGTGGATAAAACACTACTACTGCTCGGCGTCTAACAGTTTACTAGCTCGCACAGCGGATAGAACTCCAAAGACATTCGCGCTCCAAGGCGATCCCAGTCGATTCACACTTCTCCGTCATCCAAGCACTCTCCTTATATAGTCTCATCCGGCAGGCCGTGAAGTCACATGGAATCATCTAGTACATTCAAGCGTATCTCCTCTCCTAGTAGAGATATCGAGAAGATTCCAGCACCTTTGAGACCCCATATTTCGTCGCCAAGGTCAGGGGTCCAGACGTGGCTGCTGCCGTCATCTCATACTTACCCCTGTAAAACTCTCTTCCCAACCTTAAGACTCACATTGCTGGGAAGCGTCTTTCCATGTTTGTGATAATATTATTCCCAATCAAGGGAAACATCAGGGGGATGATCATCAGACCATCAGATATGGGATGAGAAAATGCCGTAAAAGTAAGCAGGGTCTCGCTTCCCGGTGTGATACAGTAACAGTGTGGGGTGTTACCTCCTTCCGATGAAGGGTTGTACCTCTGTCTGAGGGGTCGTCGCATCTGCTGTCCGTAATGGGACTTATAATGCGAGGGCCGCAGTGCCTGAATTTTTCGTCGTGGTGGCTAGGTCATTTTGATTTATCCGTATGCCAAGCTGGGTGGAGTAACTCCATTCATCGAAATTTATTTTAAATTTTTATAAGAAATATAAAAACCAACTGTAAGAAGGCACAAGTAAAACCATTTGTTCCTTAAGATAATTAGGTTCAGTAGACAAAGAGTTTGCATTGGAGGTGACACCATTCTCTGGTAATTTCTACACAATTTCTAAGAGAAAAGCTTTAGAGCTTATGCCTTTTGCTTTTAGGTAATTTATTCCATAAATGTGAATTCAAGTAAGATGCGAAATACTTAAAACAGGAAATGGCTATATTTATAATATAGTACGGTTTATAATTATTGTGCGTGACTACAAGAATATGTTACATAACTCTACCGAACGATCGTTTTGTAATATTTTCAGAGCCTTATAAAATATTGTCAAGAATTATTCTTCTAGACGCGAGTAATATGTAAAGCTTTGTGTCAACCGTAGATGTGGTTTTTCAAGTTTGTTTTACTAAAAATTATATATTGTTACAAAGCTATAAAGTCGTTTCCTGAGATGCTAATCTTGGCGACCTTGCGACAGATTTGGCGACTTTGGTGACAAAGGGAATTTTCTACAAGGACCTCGAACTTTCAACCAATTTCTACTGGTTTCATGAACTTTCTAGAGATTACATCGCTTTCTACGTAATGAAGTCACTTCCTGTTGAAAAGTATAAAGGCAAGCTCTCAGGCCAAGAAGAGTCAGTTGGATTTTGATCCGCAAGCAAGCTGGTGAGCTAACAAGAAACCTTTGAGCTCTGTGTTGAGATTTATTGGTAGTCTCTGTTGTGAATTTTTACTAGTGCTGTGTTAATACTTGCGCTATGTTTCTTTGCTTGGAATATTTGTAAAATAGAGAGCTGTATTTTTTAAATCCCGCTTATTAGATTGCATTCACGTACACCCATAAGACAATTTTGTCACAATATTTATCCAGGCTCTCAGCCAACAAGCAATAAAAGCAAGTAACCCTCAGATCAGATAAAAAAAATAATGTAATTCATTCTACTTGGCAAGTAAGACAAAACTTCCTAAGCATTCATCTCAATATTCAACCTGTTGTGGACTTCATGGAAACGATTTCTGCTAAATTTTTCGAAAAAATACCTGATCTAACTATTCCATTTCACGAACATTCAGTCCAAATTTTAAGAAAAACGCGCCTAAAACTATGTTGAGTCATGTCTTTGACTATGACTATGTTAATCGCCCTATGACTGTGTTAACGTCTTTGATTATTCTAATCGGCACGAGTATGGATACTGGAATTATTTCTGCTTAGGCAAGTGTTAACATCGTAAATGTTAACTCGATGTTAACTCGATGTTAACATTTGTAATAATTGTTACCGATGATTTAAATATACATAAATTAAATCAAATCCAAAAACCAGTTCGCGGTATTGTAACAACTGCATCTTTCATAACTTTCCGTAATTTCCAAAGCAAGTTTATATCGTCGATATAAAACGTGTATGATATAAATATGAGATATCTTAATATAAATAAAAGTCATTGTGGGTATGTATGTTTGTATGTACCTATGTTCCACATCTCCTCCTAAACCACGGCACTGATTTCAACCAAACTTTGCACACTTATTAAATAAGACAAGGAGAAGATTACTGTCAACTTTTCAAAGTCCAAAGATTAATTAAACAGTCAGTTAATTAGAAATTAACCGAAACCGTTTTTCCACCGTAACTTCGGAGCAAATTGTCCGATAAAAATTATTTTTTTACTATCTTAAAGTTCAAAATTTTACCTTTTCAATGATACTAATTTTATTTTTCTAACATTTTCACTTCGATTGTTATGAATTTTTTAACGTTCAATAATTTTTAAATCGCGCGGACGATTGTGAAATAACGAAGATTTATAACTATTCCGTTGCCAGGCAACGGTTAGACTTTGAACTAATTTACTTTTATTTGTGAAAATTTTGCTTATTTTTATAAATATCTATAATATAAAACAAAAAATACATGTATCTGTCTGTCTGTCGATCACAAGAACTCCTACTATACGGTAAACGGTAGCGACATGAAATTTACACACGACATTCTAGAACATATTTCTAGGTCTACGGTGCTATTTTCAACTTTCAGAGTTAATTAGTTCTTAAGATATTTAATTAAATAAAAATTAGCCGCTGTTAAGCCTAATGCTTAGACGTTTTTCGCCAATAACTTCTGAAGTATTTATTAGACAACAATTATTTTTATGCTATTTTAAAGAGCTGAAAATTATCTTTTTAATGATAATAATTCCATTGCGATGAAGTGTTTTATCTGATTGTTATAAAAGTTTAAAAAAATATTTTAACGCAATTTCTAACAATACTTTTTATTCTTATAGAAATAAATTTAAGCCAATTTACTGTTTCGCGCGCGGGCTTCTGCCAGTGTTAAAATTAATATAAGAAAATATTGTTTTCTTTGCTCAAAAACAACAAAGTAGACTTTTCACTTCCAGTTTCAGGTTGTGGCATTTACACCTTTTAAAGCGGTTACACAGTGATCCAATGAAGTTAATGAATTATTCTCTCGATGTTTTGTTTAATTTTCGCAAATTTTTAAATGATCCTAATGAGTGTGTGCTAAGCCTTCAATGTTACTTAGTCCGGTTACTATCGTAGGAAGAGGACAAAGGGAGGGGAGAGAAAGATGTATTAATGGTCTATCTGTCGCAAGAACTCCTCCTAAACGGTGAATAGACTTGATAAGAAATTTGCAGGAACGGATATAGGATATGTGATTTTATCATAAATTCAATATTTTTGACTACAGACAACAATTAAATAATCAACAAAGAAAGGCCTATTGACTCAGAGATACGCGATGAAGATTACTACTTTATTTTTCAATCAACTAATACGTGATCCTTAAGGAATGCGTAAACATTTGGAATAACTTATTTTTAAAATCAACTGTCACGTGATACTTAAAAAAACGTAAGCATGTGGTATAACTTATTTTTATAGTCAAACATCACGTGAACATTAAGAAAACCGCGATTATGTGATCTTCCTAAGAAAATAAGTAAATAATTAATTTATGGAATAATAACTGAAATTACTCAACTCGAAGCTTGATTTTCATTTTCTGAAGTTTGCAGTCTATTTAATTTTAGTTATTTAAAGTTGTATCTTTTCCTTATCAGATTTTATTCAAGAAATTGTCGATAAATTGACGCCGGGACAGAACTGTATTGATAGATATGATATAGTTGCAAGAGTTTTTTGATTCAAATTTAGAAACTAATGTGAATTATAATTAAAATGAAATACACGAAGATATATTTTGTTTCATGTATTCTGTTGAACGGTGGAAGCGGATGACATATAGCATAGTGGATGATATATTCCACAGATTGTAAGCACCTAATGATACCATTGAGTACAATAATGTAATTTACAATAACAGAGAATATATGAGGAATAGAGAATGGTTGTTGAATTGGTAATTTTGGTACTGAATACTGAAAGTGTAGGTCATATAAATGAAAAAAATATGTCGTATATGAAGGGAGGTGTTACAGAATATCTATCTGTAGATATGCTAATGGGCAATAACAAGTAACATCATATCCTGTAGAGTTCTTCAACTCCTCTGATTTGTCAGGGGTACCTTCCAACAAGCTTAGATTTAAAGTCGATGTGAAGTACTATTCATAAGTAATTTCGATGTACCGAGACTTCGCATTGGCTCACAGTTACAAATTACACACCTAGGTACAAATGTTGTGCGAACTACTGTTATGACTGGCACAGCGAGAGGGGAGAGTATTTTAATTCCACGCATTCTGATAATACCGAAGGATTTACTATCCAAGTTTAAAAGGTAACAATTGCCTTTAAAATTAGCATTTGACAGGCACTCAAAGGGACAGGCGAACATTTGGAAAAATAGTATTTTTCCCATGGGCAACTATATATGGCGTGTTCACGTGTGCCCAGCCACAAAACCTCTACATCCGTGCAAAAAAACGAAAAACAAAACACGTAGTGTACAAAAGTGTGTTAGCATAGATAAACAAATTACCTAACTATAACAGCTGACACTCCGCTTAGTCGTTCAATTATGTATTATCATCCGTCAAAACTTTTAATTTCCCCTTTCAACATGTTACGAAACATTTACATTCGTGAATTAGAGAAATTTAATAATTCAAATTCTTCGCGCACGAAGTCGCGGGTAACAGCTAGTATGAAATAAACATGATACCGCAATGTTCCAACCAGATGTGAAAAAAACAGAAATATTGGTTATTGTCTGCGAAAAAATTGAGTATTTTTCTTCCTTTTTGAAATTTCCAAAAATTGAAATAGGTTGTGTAACTTCTTTAGCGACGATACACATATGTCTATTAAAATATTCCAATAGCTTATCTTAACTACGAGCACAATTCACTCACCAATTTTTTGCAATTAAAATTTTAACTAGAATTAATACTAACCATCATAATAAAAAAGCATTACTCAGCAAAGGATTTGGCTATGAAATGATGATTCGTATTGAGCTAAACTCCGTAATAGACACTCC
>BGPR01049162.1:0-11376 GCA_013235015.1 Araneus ventricosus
ATCTCAGAGTCACAAACAGTTACTTCAGTCACATAATCTCAGAGTCAGAAAGAGTTACTTCAGTCACATAATCTCAGAGTCACAAAGAGTTACTTCAGTCACATAGAGCTACTTTATTCCACATAGAGCTACTTTCGTCGCATAGAGCTACTTTAGTCACAGTTGAGTAAGGTAAGTAAGTTTACGCCCCTCAATCCCAGAGATAGCCAGGTCGTTTCGCAGAGATAGCCAACCCTCGATTTTTTTTATTACGATATTCATTGTGGCTTGATTTGTTTTATCATATTATTTTCAACCCCACTATTTTTTATGATTTTTGGGGGATTCCCAGACTTTAGATAAAAAATTATTTTCTATTTTTGGTACACTGATAAAAACTTATTTTTAAAGAATTTGAGCATGATAGCGCTATCATGGCATTCTGTAGGTGAATTGTCTGATACAAAAACAGTGGCCGGGGGGCTATGGGGCTACAGCCGCCCCCCAGAGCTAAATCAAAATTCTTGATTTTTTTCAAATAACTAGTACTGTTTGTTCTTAATATTTTTTTTGAAAAAAAAACAGCTGGAGTGGCCTCCCCTAAACTTTCTTGTATACTCATTTCTCAAAAACTCTCGTATAGCCTGCCAGTTCCCCGCATCCTCGCTCTGATAAAAATTTCGAATCTGCTCTATTCCCAGATTGCGACAAGTTTCTCCAGGACACGTGAAAACAACAAAACAAACGGACATAAAATAATCCGAGCAGGACCAGAATTCGCCAAAAGAGGGGGAAAGGAGCCAAAAGGGTAGAAAAAGCGCCAAGCAGGAGTCATTAAGCATAAGCCTTTCGTCATGAAGCAGCTGAATATCATGCACAGAGATTGCTTCTAATACGCATGCGCGTGGAGATAACGGATTAGTTTCAAAAGTAAAAAAAATGAATATTCAATTTGAACACCTATTTTTTAACCAATTGAGATGAAAATTGGGCATATATCTGCAATTAATTTTAGCATCCGTGATATTAAGTTTTATTTATCTATGTCAAAGGGCTTATGAGATATAATTTTTACAAGTATGCGATTATACAGTCCGACAGACAGTCAACCCCGACGGATTTAGTCCAAACTTTTATACGGACCTACAATCATGATGATAAAACTGTGTACCAAATTTTATCCATCTAGCTATTCAAGTTTGTGAGTTATCGCGTTCACATTAATACGAACATACAGACAGACTTTCCATGGACGGATTTTGTCCAAAATTTGAAAGAAACCTACAAATTTTGTTTAAATATCACATACCAAATTTCATCCCTCTAGCTCTAACAGTTTTTGAGTTATCGTGTTCGCAGACAGACAAACATAATTTCAAAATTGTGTTTTTCGGACCCAGGGAGGTCTAAAACGTGGAGATTCGTCAAAATCTCGAGTTTGAATTTTTTGGCGATTACAATACTTTCTCTTTGTATACGAGAAAGTAAAAAATAAAACGAGGCAACATTGCTATCTGGCTTGAAAGGCTCGAAATTTTTCCGCTTTCATTCATTCCGCTCGTTCTTGTAGCATTAAAGCTTACGAAAACATTTTTTGGCTCGTTATTTCATTGTGTTTTTATTAAACTATCGTAAGTATTGTAGTGTCCTTTGAGATTCTTACTGTTAGGTGAGTAAAGTTAAAATGTTTCGACTAACATGTACACGACGATACAAAATTTTTTATGACCTCAGACCTACTCTTTTATGTTAGGAATAAACTTTAGCTTTGTTTCTGATTCTTAATTGTTATTTTTCCTTCATATTTCAGTAAAACTTTTTCAGAAAATTTCAAAAAAGTTTGTTCGGATTATCCGGAATTTCGGATTACCGGGGTTCCGATTTTCGGGGTCTACTGTATTTTCAAAAACTACTGATGATATAAGAATTTTTATCTCTAATTGTGACTATTTAAGCCTATTTTTGCTATTTAGCTTTGTAAGTTTTTTTTTGTACATGCTTTCTTAAAATTTTTTATCCGAACCTAGTCAGGTACCTTAAGACGGTCATTCACGACCTCTCCACGCCATGCAAATCCACCCACTATCAGTCACTCCGATCCATTCTCCCCTTCAGCGATTTCCTCAGTGAACCACACACCCCAATCCTGCTCATACACACATGTATCTTCTCCCGCCGCTCTTATGGCCTATCAGTACAAATGGAGTGATGGATATCGGGACGGGCTGGATATCCAACATTCTACTCCGATCTATTCCGATCGCTTTTATGGCCCGTCAGTCCAAATGGAGTGATGGATATTGGGACGGGCTGGATATCCAACCTTCCACTCCACACCACGCCAATTCCGACTGCTTTTATGGCCCGTCAGTCCAAATGGAGTGATGGAAATTGGAACGGGCTGGATATCCAACATTCCACTCCACACCACTCCAATTCCGACCGGTTTTTCCTTTCTCGCGTACGAAGTATACAAAGAGAAAGTATTGTAATCACCAAAATATTTAAACTCGAGATTTTGACGAATCTTCACGTTTGAGACCTCCCTGAGTCCGAAAAACACAATTTTAGAATTATGTCTGTCTGTCTGTGAACACGATAACTCAAAAATGGCTAGAGCTAGCGGGATGAAATGTGGTATGTGATCTTTAAACATAATTTGTAGGTTGCTATCAATTTTCGAAAATATCAAAAATCCGTCCACTGGAAGTTTGTGTAGCCGTCTGTCCGCGTTCATGTGAACGCGATAACTCAAAAACTTAAATAGCTAGATGGGTAAAATTTGGTACACAGTTTTGTCATCAGGAATGTAGGTCCGTATCAAAGTTGGATGAAATCCGTCGAAGGGTTGACTATCTGTCAGTCTGTATAATCGCATGCTTGGAAACACTATAACTCCTAAACGAAACGACTTATATAAATGAAATTTGATATGTGATCTTTTTATCTTAATTGACCGAGCGACCCTTAAAAGTCCGATTTTTTAAAAAGTGGATTTTCAAATGTTTTTTGAATTTCATTTCTTGAATAAAGCATGGGGAAAATACTTTAAAAAATCCTATTTTGTTTTAGGTACAGTTTACGGCTAAAGAACAGTTTGTTACCAATCAACAACACTGGGTATAATTTCCTTGAAGAAACTCTATAATGCCAAAGAAGATGAATTTTAATAACTAATAGCACAGGTATGGAATTTCCTTCAACATTGTAGAATAAAATATGGCATTCTCAAGCTTACAAACAAAGCAAAACAAAAAAAGATGCAGCCTCAAGTGAAAAACGTGAATTTATTAATTTGTATCAGCACTCAGGTGCCATCTATATATTGCAAAATTGATTTAATAACATTTTCAACATGTATCCTATTGGCAACAACAGGCATTAGCGATTCAGTCTTATTCTCAAGATTTCAGAAGACATTACTGGGTATGTTGCTTAAAGGCAACTCTGGGCCTTTAGGGATTAAGATTTTTTAATCAAAGATTTTTTTAATTAAGGTTAAGATTTTTTTTAATTATATTACTACCAGCATGCACACAAATTGTATGAAATAAAAAGGTATAATTAGTACTCAAGATATGCAATAAAGGTATGATTTGACTCACTTTCATGAACAATGTTTAATTTTAAAATTTAATTAATGTTTTCAGTGCTCTGTAAAAATATAATGGTACTATCTTTAAAACTTCAAAATTCTTACTTTTAAATGAATTTCATGAATAGCATGAAATTTGTAATAATCAGAGTTGTTTACTGAAATTTCGATTAGACATCGTTTTACGTCAGTCCCTGGAAAGACGCATAAACGGTGCTTTACAGGTCTCTTTGAACATTCACCTTCGCTATGCCATTGCACATGTATGTAGGGTTGCTATAATTGCCAAGCATTGCTACGGGACGTTAAGTGTTAAATAAACAAAGCATGAAACCAGCAGGAGCGACCTCCCCAAAACTTTCTCGCATACGAATAGCATGGGTAGGGGGGGGGGGGAATACACCGCGGGCCGGAAAACGTGCGGTATTCCCTAATGTGGGGAAAACACTCGCTCCAACGTTCGGAGCTTCTTTTTTTACGTAGAATAGAGAAAAAAACGAATAGGTAATTTCAACCGATTTAAACGAAAATTAGAGACAAATCTGCAATTAGGGTTTCAAGATTACATACGAAATTTCATTTATCTAATTAATTTGTTTAAGAAGTTATGGCGCTCAAAAGTATGCGATTATGCAGACCTACAGACGGTCAGCCATTTGACGGATTTGCCAAAACTTTTATATGGACCTATATTTCTAATAAAAAAACTGTGTACCAAATTTTATCCATCTAGCTACAAGTTTTTGAGTTATTGAGTTCACATGAACCTAGACAGACAGACTTCCCGCGGACTTATTTTGTCCAAAATTTGATAGACACCTACAAATTATGTGTCAAGATCACATACCGAATTTCGTCCCCGTAGCTCTAATAGTTTTCTAGTTATCGTGTTCAAGGCGCACAGACAGACATAATTTCAAAATTGTGTTTTTCGGACTGAGGGAGGTCTAAAACGTGGAGATTCGTCAAAATCTCGAGTTCGAATTTTTTGACGATTACAATGCTTTCTCTTTGTACACTTCGTATACGAAAAAGTAAAAAGTGGGTAGGTAATGATTTATTTTACTCTGATAAAAAATCGACACAGTTTAACCAATCTAATAAAATTAACACGAAGAATAATAAAAATGATGCAAGGCTAATCCGAAGCCCAGTCATATTTTAAAATTGATTTTACTTTCTAAATTATATCATTTTCTTCTTTCTCATAATCATAAAACTGGACGCAAGTCATCTTAAAATTATAATGACAAATCAAAATAGCTTAAATGTCTCCGCTGTCAACCTGTTTCTTTCGTCCGAGCACTGAGTTGACAATAGGGAAAATATTCTTCCCGCGTTTGCATTTGTGAAATGGTAATACAAAGCATAGTTTAGGGAGAAAAGGAGACAAAAAGGGGACAAATAATAATACGAGACTTATCAGTGAAATACGGCGACAGTCCGTATATAAGGTGGCAGTCCCGTATATACTGGACGTATGGCAACTCTACGTATATGAGAGCTTAATTTTTAGAAATTAATTAGAGGTTTTGCAAAATGTCTAAGAAATCCTTAATTTTGTGAGAATCATGTCGCTAAATATGTCTTCAATTAATGAATTAATAAATTTTAATCCGCATTCAAGAAACTTCATATTAAAATTAAATTTGGGGAGGTGGAAGTCTGTTTCTGTTTCTACCATCCACGCCAAATTCCGTCTATTTACATGAAATTTTTTAACAGAAATGTTTTAGGGTGCCTTAATTAAATTTTTCAGTCTGGTAAACAATCGCCTACATCTGAAAATGAAATATTATATATTCGTGTGCAGTTCGCGAATTGAAAATGCGTTTCGCGGGAAAATTGTATTTAGAAAGTTCTTTTTCTTCCCATTCTTTTTTCCCTCCTTTTTACTTTCTCGTATACAAAGTATACAAAGAGAAAGTATTGTAATTGTCGAAAGATTGGAACACGAGATTTTGACGAATCTCCATGCTTTAGACCTCCCTGAGTCCGAAAAACACTATTCTGGAATTATATCTGTCTGTGTGTCTATGAACACGATAACTTAAAAACTCAGAGCTACAGGGATGAAATTTTGTATGTGATCTTTCACATAATTTGTAGGTTTTTATCAAATTTTGGACAAAATCCGTCTATGGGAAGTCTGTCTGTCCGTGGTCATATGAACACTATAATTCAGAAACTTGAATATCTAGATAGATAAAATTTGGTACACAGTTTTATCATCATGAATGTAGGTCCGTATGAAATTTTGTACCAAATCCGTCGAAGGGTTGATGGTCAGTCGGACTGTATAATCGCATAATTGTGAAAATTGTATCTCCTAAACACTTTGGCTTTGATAAATAAAAATTGGTTTGACGTTTGCTGACATTAATTATAGATCTGTGCCCAAATTTCGTTATAATCAGTTAAAAAAAGGCGTTCAAATTGCATATTCAATTTTTTAAATCCGATTCTCCATGCGCATGCGTACTGGTAGTAATCTCTGCATGCGGAAGGATTACGTCACTTTGTCCTTGATCCGGCAAGAGTGGAAATCGGTACACATCTCTTTGAGTTGGATTCTTTATCTAAATATTTTACAATCACTATAATCTACAATGAAAAACCTTCTGATAGTCATTGGATTCTGGGTTACAGTAGGTTCGAATTTTTTTTTATCCACGCTGGGAGAGGGGTAACAGCACCTTTTGGGGGTATACGAGAAATTTTAGGGGAGACCACTCCCGTTGGTTCTTTTACTGTGCATGCATCTTGGGCAAGATGTGCTGTATTAAATTCCCTCATTAGCTTATGAATGGAATTTTTAGAAACTTATTTACGGCTGAATGTCAAAAACTGGTTAAAGTAACATGCCAAGAAATAAACAAGAAGTGATAAATATCTTTAAGGTTAAATATTCAGATATCATTTGTGAATTTTGCACTCACAAATTAATCCAGGAGAGATAATATCGAAATTTCAATAAATTTCCTATAAAGAATGCACTTAATTTTAACAGATATTAAATTATAAATGGTGATATGCAGTATAACTCGCATAAACCTTTAAAAAAGACAGTTTTTAAGAGCTTATTTTAAAAATCACTGTGTACAAAGCAGTTATAAAAAATTTTGCAACGTCCAAAAATGGGGGGAAAATATCTTTAAATTATAATTTTAAATGCAAGAAAATCCGTGGTATTCCATCATATACTTACAATGTTTCATTATTTTACAATTAACAATGTTTTTCTTCCAATTCTATAAAAAAACAATAAATAATTATGTATTTGTATGTTCAGCAATCAGTTAAAATACCATTTTGAAAATTACAAGAAATAAGAAAATATGCTCATATTTTTTATTATATATGAAGAATTTCAAAAGGTGTGTTAATTTATTGCCAACACATGGCGCTAGCAAGACAATAGTTGGAATTTGAATGATTATTACTCGAATTCCTGCCACAAAGCAATTAAATTGTGTTTTCAATCACTTTAACTTCAAAGAAAAATCAAGAAACCTTTTCCCAAGATGCATTCACCTTCCTTTCAGAGAATTTTTGTGCCAAATCTGATAGATTTAATGGTCTCGAACAAAAGCGATCAAATCGTTCTTCATTATAATAAATGGATTTTTTTGATCGCATTTATTAAAGACAATATTAATTCCTGTGAAGAATAGAATTCATTTTTCAAAACTGATAGATGAATTAAGATATTGTTCTGAAGATAAGCCATTTTTTCCCACAAAGTACAAAAATATGAAATGCCAACAAAACTGCAAAATGTAATCCTTCTTCTGATAGTATTTAGCTAAGAAGATTATGTCTTGTGCCTATACACCTTTTTCATTTTGTTAATAACTCTTGAAGTTCTTTCTGTGAAATTGAAAAGGGATATTATTTGGGGGAAAATTTTTTTCAGAAACATGCTTTTATCGACTTGTATTGTATTAACCTTGTATTTAAAAGGAGAAGATAAGTCTTTTTTTAAAGAATCTCTCGATCAAAACAAAAGACGCAATAGCCTTAAGTGCAGAAAGAAATGTTCTAAGTAAATTAGAATTGTAAATTTCTATACATATATGTAGAAAATATTGTTATGATCACAGATCCCGGGCGAGGATCCCAAAAATTTGTAGAAAGGCCTTATTGTCATCATCAGGTGAGAGCACCAAAGACAAAGGATGAGAAACAGGAGTTAAAAAACTAAGTTATTTATTATTAGAACAGCATAACATGAAATGAGAAAAGTATTCACATAGGTAATTATTTGCATTTAGAGAAGAAGGATTTAGGGTTGTTACTCACTTAAGTTTGCATCTCGTTAATAGGTTTAATTAACAGTGAATAGTGAATAGCCATTGCCCATCGCCGCCGTGCTGACAGGGAAAGACCCCGTAGCTCGTTGCCTACGCTCGTATTTACCGCATGTCTGTTCTTCTTGGTTTCAAAAAATCATCTCCCCCCTTATTAAAATATTACATTGGGTTTATAACGGAGAGCTTTCACCTACGCATCACATGATTAGCACGAAGAGGCCGCGTGATCTTTATCTCTCGATATCTTTCCGCTGACACAACATTATTCAAATGATCTTCTTCGGAAAGTGAGAAATTATTAATAGGAAGGAGTTAAACTTACGCTTTTGAGCTAGACTTGGAAAATACAATTCCTACATATATTTAAAATAATTGGCAAAACCAGAGGACCAGTCACCCAGCCCCAACCACTGGACCGATTTCGACAATTTTTATTTCATATGGCAACTTACGACCTCTAGATATGTCATCAAAGGTCGCCTGCCCCCCACCACCCTCCATTTTCGAGAGAAATCGAAAAAACACTACTCCACTGTACATTGACTATTGGGAAAACCGTGATACGATTCCCCAACCACAATCACTGGAACGATTTGTTTTTTGTCCTACAAGATGAGCAATGAATTCTAAAATTATATTTGAGTAAAGCATAAATCACGTGGCCATGAAATGACTCAATTAAAAATGTGAAATAAATTTGTGTTTCTATACAAATATGTTTTAATTATTACAATACTCCATAACTGGATTTTTTTAATTAACCAGCGGGAGTGTTCTCCCCTAAACTTTCTCGTATACTTCCCCCAAAAGGTGCCGTTTCTCCTTCCCCCGCGTGGCTAAAAAGATTCGAACCTACTGTTATCCAGAATCCAATGACTATCAGAAGGTTTTCGTTATAGTGATTGAAAAATATCTAGGTAAAGAATTCAAAGAGATGCGTACCGATTAAAACGCATCTATCGCACACTGCTAGGTTTCACTCTTGCCGTCTCACAGTGGTCCA
Organism: Araneus ventricosus; assembly: GCA_013235015.1. Classification (NCBI taxonomy): domain Eukaryota; kingdom Metazoa; phylum Arthropoda; class Arachnida; order Araneae; family Araneidae; genus Araneus; species Araneus ventricosus. The sequence goes on from BGPR01049162.1 coordinate 8,891, forward strand.
GTTTCGGTTTGCAGCGCGACAAAAATCGAAATTTCGAGGTCGGCAAATGGGTTTATTTTCTTTGGGGGTAGGTAGAGAACCGTTTGGAATCCTGAAAGCCATAAATTTTTTTGTATAAGCATGTAGTCTTAGGAGGTTTTACGGAGGTTTAAAGTTGAAGAATGTCTTTCGAACACTTGAGTCGCGTTTCAGCGAGCCCTCGGATTTCGTTCTGTAAAGTCCTACATTGCTCTTTATCTGTCTAATTTTAGATTTTTCATGATGTCTGATTCCAAGGCAAGTAAACGAAACCGTTTTTAACACATCATTTTATTGTTTTCCATATTTTTATGCTATATTTTAAAAGGCCCTTTTTTCACTAAATTTTCAAATTTAAAGTGAATTTAAAAAATTTGCACAACTTTGCACACCTTGAGACTACCTTAAATCATTTCTTCACTCTATCTTCTATAAAATGTCTAAAAATTAGCCCCGATAAACCCCGACTTTTTCATTTATTTTATTTTTTAATGTCACCTATGTCAGTGAAGAATTTTCACTTTTTCCTTCAATGACGCAAAAATAAATATCTGGGTAAATAAAAACCTGTTGAAAAATTAAATTAACTTGTTCTAGCCTAGATGTTAATTGCTAAAAATTCAATCGACATTAATTCGAAAATTTTATTTAAAAAATTTCGAATTTAAGGGGGCTGATACTCAATCTAAAATACATTTTAACTTTTTAAGAAATAAACGCTGGATGGTTTCAAAAGTATTTTAAATCGATTTCAATATTTATTTCTGATTTAGTAGTTGACATAAACACACTGAAACTACGAAAAGTTTGGAATAGTTCAGAACGAGATTTGAAATTTTAAAGACGGTTAGTTTGCTTCAGTGACAACTTCTCAAGTGCTGTCTTCAGCTACATCTAAAAGGACGATAAAATTAGGAAAACCTACCAAAAATAGTTTTTCATCAATAACAAATAATATAACACATAATTCACACAATGAAAAGCGTTACCTTTATCCATTACGCTTAAAAGTTAGTTATTAAAATGGTTTGGAATATTCCTGAATTTTCATTTTATTTTTGTGAAAGCTGCGTCACTTTTATTAGTAAAAGTAATTTTTTAAAATTTAATGGGATTCATTTATATTATATTCAAGAAATTCTTTCACTTTTAAATCGTTTTGAAAGGCATTTGAATTTATGGCACAATTATTCATTAGATATAATTTAACATTGCTGTTAAATGTAAACATGTAAATTTTTAACAATGCTAAAGATTTTAAAAAAATACCTACCAGACTTCACGAAAATTTCACAAATCTTATCTTTAAGCTATTTCCTTCATTTGGTAAAATTTAAAGCATTTTTTATGTTTTATACAACTAATTATTAACTTTTCCGCAGATTACAACAGTTCCCTCCATAGAGAACAATGGCAGCGAATTAAATAAATTAATACAAATCAAGAAATATCCAACCGATTGTTATGAAATTTCATGGGATACAACTGAAGTCCATTTCCTTTAAACTGTGCAAATTTCAAGTCTCTGCTGTTTTTAGTTTCGTCGCTATGATTTTTGTCTCGCTAGAAAACGAAACTGGACCACTGTGCGTCTCAAGGACAAACTGACGTAATCGCTCCTTTCGCGAGCACAGACGATTACTTCCGTACGCATGTGCGTGGAGATAGCGGATTGGTTTCAATGGTAAATTATACAGACCGACAGACAGTCAGCCCGTTGACGGATTTGGCCCAAAATTTTATACGGACCTACATTCATGACGATAAAACTGTGTACCAAATTTTATCCATCTAGCTATTCAAGTTTTTGAGTTATAGTGTTCATATGACTTCGGACATACAGACAGACAGACTTCCCGTGGACGGATTTTGTCCAAAATTTGATAGAAACCTACAAATTATGTTTAAAGACCACATACCAAATTTCATCCCCGTATCTCTCATAGTTTTCGAGTTTTCGTGTTCATAAACACACAGACACAATTCCAAAATTGTGTTTTTCGGACTCAGGGAGGTCTAAAACGTAGAGATTCATCAAAAACTCGAGTTCGAATTTTTTGACGATTACAATACTTTCTCTTTGTGTACTTCGTATACGAGAAAGTAAAAGTGTGAAACCATTTTTATTCCGTGGTATTTAACTATTACCAGAACTATAGTAACTTATTTTCGCAGAAATTTCTGTTTTATCAATTAAAAATACGAAATTTTTTTCGTTTTACAATTTATAATAAAAGAAAAAAGTTCGCATCGAAATGTAAGAAAAAAAGAACAACCTCTAACAAATTGAATAAACCTGAAAACTACTCCAAAAATCCAGTCCACAATTCTCTCTCCAACATTCGTAGCAAAACATATTACCCCAAACAAAACAATATACAATCCGTCAATAACCCCATACCTTTAACACTTTCAACACTCTTAAAAAACTGTTTATCATTATTCTTGCATGTTTTGAAGCTTTGGCA
>BGPR01049163.1:0-11376 GCA_013235015.1 Araneus ventricosus
AACATCGTATTTGACAGTTTTCCATCATTTTTTCGAGGTTTAAGAGTCGTGTGTCCCCTTAATTATGCATCACATGAGCTTGAAGGGAGTCAGTTTACGTGATATCATAGCAACATGACTAACATAATTCTGCAAATTATATAACATCAAACTGCTCGTTGTCTTATGCTTCGCTATGGTGTATCGTCTTTTATCTAATCTGTGTGTATAATAGCTTGTTGTAAATTAGTTTTCAATTTATATCTTTTTTTCTAATTAAAATTTCGGAATTTAAATGGCCAAAATGGATTCCTTGCATTATTTCCCATCTTCTGGCACTTTCCGCTCCTTTCTCCGTTCGGCGGTTCGAGACAAGATAGACGGATATACATGCATGCATACATACAGTCGGATTTTAATAGTGTAGATAAGGGATATTCTATGTATATTATTTTTGCCGAATGCATTTTGGCAAAAGATCATTCAGACTCTCCGCTCATCACAGCGGACAGTTAAAGAGTCTTAAATATAATATTAATGCATTTAAAAATCATTCAGACTCTCCGTGCACCACAGCGGACTGTTAAAGAGTCTTAAATATAATATTAATGCATTTAAAAATCATTCAAACTCTCCGTGCATCATACGGGCTGTTAAATAATCTTAAATATAATCTTAATGCATTTAAAAATCATTCAGACTCTCCGTGCATCACAGCGGACAATTAAATAGTCTTAAATATAATAGTCTTAATTAATAGTCTTAATGCTTTTAAAAATCATTCAGACTCTCCGTGCATCACAGCGGACGGTTAAAGAGTCTTAAATATAATCATAGTGTATTTAAAAATGACTTATATAATTGAGCAAAAATACGCTTTAGAAAGTCAGTAATCGATATTCTATATAATGGAAATGATATCCATTTAGAAAGGAATTTGCTTGGCTTTAGTGCGCTCTTTTGTTCTATAGCCTTTAGATGCAAAGAACCGCCATTAGTCGATTAGGCGGTTACTCGTATCTTTCTTTGGTCTGTCATCTCTAACTGTGAAAAGAAAACTAGAAAACATTCACTTCGAAAAGCTAATAATACACAATTAAAAAATTAGTACGAAATCAAATTCCGATAAAAATAACACGTTGATATTCTAAATATCACAAGAAATCCTATGTACTCTTTTCTATGATAAAAATATCTTCTTAAAATTATTCTTCTATTTTAAGACTGCAAAATACATTACTTTATACATAGTCTTAGATGTAATTTTTGTAAATCAGCATTTTATTTTTGATTGCAGGAGAAATGAAAAAATTAAAAGAACGATATTAATTAAAGCTTTTTTGTTCTATAATTACTTTTTCTGCTTTTTTATAGCTATAAAATTTTACACATTTTAATCAATTATTAATTTATTTCTGTACTTCAGCTTTTCTTGAAACAATACTTTTGTAAACAGAAAAAATTTTGAATCTTTTCCACATTACTTGACAAATTAACGACTGGCAAAAAATAGGCTAAAAATTTTTTCTCAATAATCATGAAAAAAATTATTATATACATAAAAATTATTTAATTTTCGCTGAGTGAATATCAATCTAATTCAAAATTTGTTTATTTTATCAAACATAAAATATGCTCTTACTTTATTTCAAGGAAAGAATTGTTCGACGAAAATAGGAAATTGTATCGCTTCAATGGTCGAAAATTGGATGGTAAAAAAAATCTGATTTCTACTTGAATAAGTTTAATCAAAATCGTATTAAGTTTTTTTTTAAAGGCGAAAGATATTAAATTGCAAACCATGTGTTTTCATGGAAGATAATCACATTCCTTACATAGATTTACCTTCTTCACTAATGCCGATCAAAAATAAATCAACCGATAATGTAGAACAAGTATGAAGAAATTTACAAAACATCACAAGTAAAAAATACATCATCATTAATAGTCTGCGAACACGGACTAATATTGTTACATCCATTTATATTGTTATTGTATAATCGATATTTTTTAAACTCTGGATTCACATGATTACAAAAGAGATGTCAAAAATTCATATCAACAATCTTTATTTATATTTTCATGCAGGCATAACAATGAACTGGCTTCGGTTGAACATTTGAATTTTAAAAAACCAAAGAAGTTTAGTTGAAATCAGCAAGGTAAACGAAAATATAGTTGTTAATTTCATAGAAGAGAATGTGAAACAATGCCATCAAAAGAATTTAATATTAAATTCTTCTCCTTCTCTATTTAAGTATTTACTTTTGTTTAGTCGCAAATAGGTTATTGAAAAAGAATATGGCCGCTCTTCTAGGAGGACGCCATTTTTTTGTCTTGATGGAATTGGATCGGCAATTTTCTAGTCCATCTGCTGTTGACATTTTTACGTAATTTTTAAGAATATCCAAACGAATTTTGGAATAAATATTTTTTGGAATTCGGGGATAACTGTCTTTGTTGCTAAAAATTCCTAAACCTCGTATCTCTCAGAGATACAATTCAAGTTCTGGTTCAAGTAGTAGCAATGATTGTTCAAATCTTCTTTCATTGCACTTGTCAACATACATTAAAAATATGCCTGTGGTCAGTGGCGAATCCGGGGGAGGGCTATCGGGCTGCAGCCCCCCCCCCCCGCCCAGATCTAAAGCAGAATTCTTGATTTTATTTAAAATCACTACAACTCTTTGTTCTTAATTTCCCCTTTTTAAAAAAATAATGAAAACGTGACAACATTGCTTTCTGGCTTGACAGGCTCGAAAAGTTTTCTAAATTTCTAGTCATTCCAGTTGTACTTGTGTAGCGTTGACGCGGTCGAAAACATTTTTTGCCTAGTTATTTCATTGTATTTTTTATTAAATTATCGAATTTATTAATTTACAAAATTATTATTATTGTAGTGTTCTTTATGATTCTTATTGCCAGGTGAAGAATGTCTGTACAGTTAAAGTGTTTTGGTTTACATAAGCAATGAGGTTTGACATTCGTCATGACGATACAAATTTTTTATGACCTCAGCACCCTCCCCAGACCCGATTTCTGGATTCGCCACTACCTGTGGTTAAATTAACAAATGCAAAATTTTGTTTCTTAAACGAGAAGTAATAAATGTGAATAAAGAACAAAATATTTCAAATTAAATTTTACTGGTTTTTAGCTTTATAACGGCTTTGCTTTATTTTGTAGGGTTTACTGAGCGAGCTATTACTAAAATCCACAGACAAAATATTTCAGGACGAAATAAAGAGGGTTTATTGAAAGTTAAGCAATTATTTAATGATGATTAAGTGATCATTTACAGAATATTTACATTTATCATAGAACGAAAAGAATATATTTTTCCGGCTCAACAACACCGGATCTCTTCGCGTGTCTTACTCTTACACTATCCAAGAGTCGTCTCAGTAGAGGGAGAGACTTAGCGCCATCTGCCGGATACATCTTTTAGAGCTTGAAGTAATTGTCGTTTTATATTAATTTCAATTAGTCTTCTTTCTTTCAGGTCGTTTTCATTTCAGTATATTTCAAGTTGAAAAAGTATTTTTCTTTCCTGTTTTCCGATGTACTCACACCGATTTCCCAAGTCGATTCATTCAATCAAGTTCCAAATATTTTTATTCGTTACATATTATCATCTTATCATTGTCAATTTCGTTTATTCATTATTTATTTCATTTTACAATTCAGTTTTTATTGTTAAATAATTCTGTTAATTTTTATCATATTCGAACCATAACAGCAGACGATTAATAATTATCAGCGATAATTTAACGATAAACAACTGAATAGCTCCAACTATGGACGAGCTTTCAGTTTTGTTTATTTACATTCAAAACCTGAACTTCCGTTTTGAAGGTTCCATTGATTTACCATTACACCAGAATTACGTAGTTACCGCATTTTAATGTAAATAAACAAAACAGAATACTCGTCCATAAATGAATATTTAGAAAATTGTGTAATATTCAGATTTATTTTGAATTAATCTGAAATAACGTTTTACAGATAGTTCTTCCCTTTATCGTTATCTAATAATTTTGTTTACTAATAATTACCTTATTTATTCTCACATATATAATTCAGTCTTTATTTTTTAACTACAGCATTTTTTGACGAGTGCAAAGAATAAGAGGAAACCATAATGGAAGCTGTGCAAATTAAACAAGGAAAAATTGGCACAATTTTGATTTAGTATCAACGAATGAAACAGAAATAACGTTCCACAGTTAATTCTTTGAAAATATCCAAACACTTCTAGCCATGGTTACGTAGGATTTGCTCGAATTTCTCTTTCTAATTCATTATTTCTTCACAAATTCTCAGCAAGCGCAAACTACAATACAAACTTCCAGGCTCAGTTTTGGCTGATTGAATTAACGATGAGTAATCAGTACTCGTTGCGCTCACATCATTTAATATTCCCCCGTTTATTAATCTTCAAACTGGCGCAAACAAATTATCCCACCTAAACAATTAATTATTCATGTAATTCAGAAAATAGAAGATTTATCTGCATTTATTATGCAAAGACCTTCAGAAGAGATATTCATCAAATAGTTCAGCGGAATGTTTCCTATTTTTACACGTTTCATCCTTAAAGATTTATGTACCGAGGCAATTAAATTTCCTGATAATCTCTGTGATTATTATGAAGTTATTTTAATTTTATGGCTGATTACTCATGTTATTCAAATTTGAAGAATACAGAATAGCATCTGGTGAATACAAAATTTATATAGTACAAAACCTCAAATTGATAAATACTCGAATAGAAGCGTTTATGTTATGCAGTAAGTGATCGGTAAACGACCGCGATCCTTTTATAGATGATGTCCTTTACTTATAATCGATTTACCAAATCGTTTAATCGGAATTCAATTAATTACTTGTGAAGAACCCAAGTGTAAAAAAAATACATTATATAATTTTTCTACTACATTCGTATATACGTAAAAATTATCTTATAAGTATTTTGCTTGGTTTCCAAATCGACCAGAATTGCCACTTGACAATCCTCTCTTTTTATTCTTTTAAAATTGACAGTTCTTAGTGAAAAGTACAGAAAGCACTAACTATGATTCTGTGAGCAGAAATCAAATATTTAGTCTCACAAAAAGGTGAATATGCATTTGTTAGAATCTAGTTTTAGTAAATTTTCATTCATGTATATAAATTCATATTTCTTATTCTCGATTTCATTTCTATTGTCATTCTCATATGCTCAATGGAGAGGAAATCCTGGCAACCTTTGGCGTTCCATTTTCGTCTGTTCATCTCTCCTTTGGCGGTATAAAATGATGGCAGTGGGCTGCAGTTTTACAAATCTTAAAAAGCGTCACTTCTACTTGCGTTTGCTTCGTAAAGTGTTCGTTAAGCTCTGTTAGAGTACAGTACTGTCTACAGTATTCATACGATATCTTTATGATGTTGTGCTACATATCGTAGCAACATCATGAAAATGTCGTTGAATATCTTGTGCTAATAAGATTTAGAAATGTGAAAGCAAAGTACAGAATATTTGCAATTTTCTGGCTTTTTAAATGATTAACCTACGCTCTGGGCAACCCTATTCACTTACTAAACATCCTAAACCGCACATTAAAGACTTTCTCCGGATGAACATGCTTGAGGAGTGGCAAACCTATGGAAGAACGGCGATACAGGCAGGAAAATTTATAACATCATAGCCTCAGTTAGTCTCCGTCCTACTAAATGGATTTGAGAGGATGTTACCTTGTCTCAACATGGCCCTTTCCCCACCTACCTCAAAAGGTTTCACCTCTCTGACAGCGATTCTTGAAGTTGTGGTGGAATTGGCACGGCACTTCACTATGCAGTGGAGTGTATTCTCACAATGTCTTGGCATATGAGGAAGCCAGTGCCAAATTTCGAACAAGAATGGCTGAAAAGAGTCGCCAATAACTTCGTCTCCAGGCATAAAATTCGTAGGATTGCCAAATTCATAAATTAAAACAGAGATCTTTTCCGGCCTCAATAGCCTTCAACTTTCCAGTGAGCTGAGCCAACAAGCCCCAGATTACCGGACATCCCATGTTCCACATGTACCAAAACCATGTTCCCGTAAGTTCACATCGCGATGCCCATCCATTCAGGCGGTTCAATAAAGCAGATGTTTGACACCTTTTGGAGACATTCTACAGAAAAACTGAAATTCATATATTGCCTATAAGATGCACATATTGTTACAAAAATTGTCCTGTTGGGATACGGGAATGCAGATTAAGAAGCAGGATAATAAAAAATAAATGACTCTTTAGGCTTTCAGCTGAAACACTAGCATAGCACAGGAAACAAAGACAGCTCTTGTACAAATTTACAACAGAGATCACCAATAAATCTCAGACACAGCGCTTTCAATAGCACTCAAATGTTTTTTCAGTTCACCAGCTTGCTTGCTGATCAAAGTCAAACTGACTACTCTTGGTTTGAGAGTTTGTTTTTATACTTTTTCAACAGGAAGTGACGACATTACGTAGAAAGTGACGTAATCTCTAGAAAGGTTATGAAGTTACTGGCTTCCATTAGAGATAGGTCCACAGCTCAGGATTTTTCTAGAAAATTATTTTTGTCGCCAACTTTGTCCCTAACCCACAAAATGGTCTCCAAGGTCGCCAAATTTTGCACCAAGTAGCCAAGTTTGTCGCCAAGATTAACATGTTAGGGAAACAACTTTACAGCTTTGTAACAGTATTAGAAAGAGTATACAATGTTGAGATGTTAGTCTTCAGACACTGTGACAAAAATCTGGCTAACGGATAAGCTACGACCAACTAGGCACGTACAATGCGGGGTGCCGCTAGAGTCTCTTTGCAATTTCAAAGCGTTACTAAAAGGCATTTGATGAGATCTACTAATCCAGTGTGTCTCATGTACCCAGTCGTTATCTAAGTTTGTGATCACATTCCATTTGTATCCGTATTAAAAGATGAGGAAGAAAATAATGAAAGAGAGGTTGCTGAATAAAACCTTAAAAATGGCTACTCCTCAATAAAAGGCGCATTGTGCATCATGGTATATTGAAACAAAACTGTATATACATACTCTACGAAACTACAGAACTAAGTATGGAAAAACATCCACCATCATGTCCGTCAATTTGCGCACAGCACAGGAAACTTATGGAGACAAGAATAGTATTGATTGAAGAAAAGAGTGGATTGATGCCATTTCCCCAAACTGGTGCTTTAGAATGCTACTCTGATTTAAAAATAGTTTACGTTTCATTCATATCTATAATTATTATCTATTTATCATATTATAATTATTATTATTTATTTATTATTATCTATTAATTATTATTTATATTTTAAAATCTTAGTACTATATTATTGTATTCCAAAATCTCTTTTCTTAAACTCCAGTTTCGTTTTATTTCCCGCTCTGGAGGTATATTAAATCTCGCGTTTTGGCATATTTATTACTAAAAGAATATTCTAATTACTTCCACGCGCCTACACAAATCGCGAAATCAGCGACTTATTGCCGCCATATTTTTCCCTAAAACACTTACGTAATTTACTAAAAATAGCTATTATTCCCTTCACTTTGATCACGTGTCTATATGTTAAATCCCTACCTGAGAAAATACAAGGATATTTCCTGTTCTCTTTTGACTTGAAACTTAAACCAAGATGTGCGTACATTCCGTCACTCGCCCATAATAAAAGAAAATTAGAATATAACTCGGCTCTTTACTGACTACAACCACGAATACCTTTCATATATATATATATATATATATATATATATATATATAAACAATACCCGAATGGGAATTACACCATTATAAATTTTAAGTCTTAAGGAACTGTATTTAAGAAAACAGACTAAAATCAGTGACTCGCCGCTTTCCGAGTTGATACAAGGTTTTATTAGTGATTTTCTTTCATATAAAAGCCTCTTGAAGGAGTTATATAAAAAATTATCTGAATATATAAATATACGAATGGAGTGTTAAAGATTCATTAACGGTTTATAAGAGCGCATACAGATATCACTTCTTTTGTAAAGCATACCAATACTAGGGTTGCCATACGTCCCATATATACGGGACTGTCACCGTATTTTACTACTCAGTCCCGTATTGCTATTTGTCCCGTTTTCTCCCTAAAAGAGCAATTTTGATTTATCATCATAATTTTAAAATGACTTGCGATCAATTCAATTGTCATGTGAAAGAAGAAAACGATATAATTTAGAAAGTAAAATTAACTTTAAAATATGACTGGGCTAAAAAGGAATGGCACAGCATCTTTATTTATTATTTTATTTAGTCATTTTATTAGATTGCTAAACCTTATTGATTATTTATTGTGTTCATTTTCTATACTTATAAAAGGCAATGTTTGCGTGTCTGCGAGCGATGTCCAGACAACTCTATCGCACTTACAACCATGAAATTTTGTACACAGGTAGTCGTAATGGTGACTGAATGCAACTCGAAGCCGGAATTCTAAAATTTAATCTAGAAAAATTTTATTTAAAGTTTTGTGTTGTTTTTAGTCATTTTCGGAACGTTTACGTCTGTAGTATCTTTTCTAATGATAGATGAAAAGCACAATCAATACACCATCGGATAGAACAAACAATTTTCTTTCTAATGAAATTTGTTTTGAGCTTCAAATATAATTTACTGAATTTTTAGAAGTTCTTAAATAAGAGTCACTTTTTGCTAATATTTTTAACTTTGAATTCTTAATTTCTTGCATACGACGTTCTAATGATGCTATCATTTTCATTTTTTGAGGTAATGAATGGAATATCCCCCCGATTTAAAACAAGAACGGTTAAAATATCTTTTATGGTTAAATTTTAATTAATTTTTTTCTGAAGTGTTAAAATATTTTCGCTCCATTTTCCCTCCCTGATTCTTCGCAACCAAGGTCGCGGTGTTCCGTTCCTAATATGCATTCCGTCGAAACCACGTTACGTCATAATCCCTTTGGTTTCAGCGAGATTTTGCAGTATGATCGTATTGCCCGTCGTCGCGCCGACAGATAATGGTTTTAATTTGTTTTATACTTTTTGAAAGTCGAGTGTAAAGGTGTTTTAGTTCCAGAAGACATGTTCATCCTGCTTGTACTTTCGCTGAAAATGAAAAAAATGAAATATGACCTCAAGGAGCTATTTACATAATGTGGCTTCAAAGTTTAAACCTGAAGCTGAAGATTGTAGACTAATGTTTTAAAAATTGTGGAAATTCAGGATCTAACGGGCAACGCCGTGACAGTACTGCTATATTTAATAAAGTAAACCATTACCTACCCACTTTTTTAAATGTTCTGCTTATTTAGCACTTAAACGTCATGTGTCAATGCTTGGCAATTATGGAAACCCTACCGAATACAGAATCCCGATTTTAGTCGTAACGAATAATAAAGAAAAAAAAAGACAGTTCATCATTTCAGGGCGCCATCTGTTGGTGATCGCTTGAATCTCCACCAATGACGACGCTGTGCTACAGAGAACGTGACAAAAAATCGAGCTCTGTCTTGTTGCATCTCGACCAACTAATGCTATATAGAAGTATATTAAAGGAGACAGAAAAACTTCAGTGTCTATTCTTTATTTCGAAATAATTTCCACAGATTCCACCATTCATTTGCTTTCTTAATAAAATCTTGAAATTGTATAGCGATTTTGTGGATACCCTGTATATTACAGTAAAACCTGTACTAAACGGAATCTAAAGGGACTAAAAAAATTGTCCGCTTTATACAGGATTTCGTTTCATATAGGGACTAAATAGTATATGAGGATTTCTGATGGGACCAAATATTTTTCCGTTTAAGACAGGAATACGTTTCTTACCGTGTCCGTTTTAAACAGGTTTTAACTATACTTGCTGAATGGGAAATTCTAAAATAGTGAATGGCTATTTTGAAGAATGTTCATTATTACAGCAGTCATTCTGTAAAAAGGCTCAAAGTTGTAAAGTATTTTGCAGAAATATCCAAAACTATAGAAATAATGTGTGAATTCAAAGCATCTTAAGTCATAACAATCGAAGAAGATTGAAATGTCCATAAATTTCTTCAGGAGAAGTTCTAAAAATTTAAATAGTCCTGTTGAAAAGGGAGTACACTGGATCTAAACATTCTGGCAGAAATTCGAGAGCTTGCTTAAAAATGGAACAAAATATCTTGTCCATAGATAAATATATCTCAAATATGACTGATCACTATTTTATTTTCGAATTTTATCTATTATAGTGGATTATATCTCATTATAGTTAATCAACTTCTTCAATTTTAATTTTTCGTATGCAGAGTATTTATTAGGTCAACAATACTATTAACTCAGATGTCTTCATTTAATAGGATATCCTATCTAAATACAATGATAAAAATCTTCTAATAAACATAAACAACTCTCACTGTGATTTCAATAAAAAAAACGCAATTTCTCGAAGACATAAGTATATTGATAGAATTAAAGCCTCCAACCAATAATATAAACGCATTTAAGCAAAGATTCTTACAAAATAATTTTTTGCATTAATTACTTATAAGTGCAGTTAATTACCTTATGCGGTAGACTTAATTAAAAATATTAGTTAATTGTAACTACTTGGATCTTGTTTTAACAGTTGTTAATTAAGGAATTCTGTATCTCAAGAAGAGAACCTACGGCAAAAAATAAAAAACAATTCCACAAAAGTGCTTTCATAACAGTTGGGATAAAAATGAGGCATATTTCATTATCTTCTTATCTAATTTTGCTTTATTATGTGTTATTACGAAGGCACTTATTGCCTGGTGCGATTTCTTGCTTCGAAATTCATTTTGTTTTTATACAAATGGTTTATAGAATCGGTATATTAATCGAAAATATATAAAAAAGTTACTGATTTAAGAATTTTTAATTCTAAAGTATTGGGGAATACTTATCTTATTTTTAAAAGAAAATTTTCATATGAAAAATAAAATTTGTTTCTTGTGATTATTTCATTTATATTTAAGGAGATAATTAAGATATTGGGATAATGTTTTAATTGTTTCATTAATAATTTCCCATATAGCGCAGTGTGTGTAATTTTTATTTTGTGGTGAATGGAAAGATCATAATTTAATTCTTTGATAAAATATTAATAACTTCTTTAATTCCTAACTTAACTAAAGAATAGAGTTTTAAATTATGTAGAATAATCAGTAGTAATAGGATCTTAGTTGAGTTCATTGAGTTTCTCGCTTTATTGGGTTGTTAAAATATATATATATTAGTATTTAGTTACATATCACTATAAATAGCCGTCATCGCTAAATTACTACACATCGCTCTTATCGATAAATTATAACATATCACTATAAATCGCTATTATCGATAAATCATTACATATCACTATAAATCGCTGTTATCGCTAAATTAATACACATC
>BGPR01049164.1:0-11376 GCA_013235015.1 Araneus ventricosus
TAATATAATTGTATAAATTAATAAACAAAAGCACATGAAGATTAATCCTTTCTTTGGGAAGATAATTAACAGTATTGAAGTATCAAGTTGTTTCAGAAGTAATATCAAGCATACTATACAAATACCTGCGCAGAAAATTATATTTGGGTACTTTTCTGTTTTAAACACAGCACTTGGTGTGTTTCTGTTTTGGTGAATTTTTCAAAACAATACATCACTAGCTCATATAAATGAAATATTCTTCAATATGTTAAATGTTATTTAAAAATCTTTGCCTCCTGTTTATTGTTAAAAAAAATTAAGTATGTCACAAAAATGTCTTTCTTGTATGTTTTTAATTTAAAATGCAATAAATAATTGCTTTTTTTACGAAACGAAAACTTTGAAACTTATTCGTACATTTATCCTGATATGCATTTTAATGGTTTGTATGCAAACTGATAAATTGTTCTGCAACTATGCATATATAAAATTTCATAGTATCATTGTTTATTATTTAAAACAAGGAAGAACAGAGCTGTCATCCTCTAAAATTCTTGACACAACTTTTGATTTTATGGAATTTTGCATTTGCACATATGTAGATACATTTTGAAAGTGTGTATAATAATGAATTCTATATTTCTTAACTGATACTTAGAAAGTTTAAAATTGGGGCAATTTTGGCTTGGACTCTGTTCTTCATCTTTATCAATTTCAGAATTTGTTCTTTTTTCGTTCCCGCTTTTAAAAAATGATTGAATTGCAGCCGTAGAGATCGATCGAAACTTCAGATGTTTATTTTCAGCTGGCGTAAATAATGCGAATCGTAATAATGCAGCATCGCAATCGAAACAACGAATTTTATCTATAAACGCAGCCATCTCAAAGTGAAAACCACGTGTTAATTCCAGAAACCAAAACCTCAGTGCCAGAAACGTATCAGTAAGAAACGCGTAGAAAACATCGGTCGTGACCAATACCGATATGAGGCACTAAGCGTAATTCAAGGTCAATTTGCAGTCACTAGGGGAGCCCATTCAGCTTAGGAAAGAAGGAGGGGGGGGGGGGCGAGAGGATTGCATATTTTAGCAATGTGCGTTATATAATATTTGTTAAGTTCTTTTGAAAGTGTGTTTAATAACTTTGATATTTTTCATGACGGGATTTATTTTATGAGCACAAGATAAACTTTATTAAAAATAGTCTGCAGACACTGTCCAAAATCTGAGACGTACGACGCAGCGTCGCGGTGATTCTGCCACTGGGCAACCAAGTCTCCCTATAGCGAATTTCTCCCTATAACGAATTTTTTAATTGTAATGTTAAATAACATTCAAAATATTCTCCATATAACAAAGTGGTTGTCTCCCTGTAACGACTTTTTCCAGACCTTTATCTTTTCGATTTTTGAAGAAAGTTGCTAATTTCTGTGCAAACAAATCGCTCACATGTGCCTGTTTCTGGAACCACTCGCATTGTTCATTCCAGCGATAACACATAAAAATAGAGTGCTATGTGAAGGGTAATGCAGTTGTGGGGACCTGGATTTCTACAGAGGGAGCAACATTTCTACGGGTCAAGATTCCAAGAATCGGAGTGGAGTGGGGGCGGAAACAGCAAATGGATGTGACCATACGCATTTTATGTTTATCCATACTAGTACATATTATTCTCTAATTGGTGAATTGACTTCACTTTTCAGCATTTTATTTACACAATAAAAATTAATATAATTTTAACAAATTTATAATATTACTTCATTTTTAATAGAAAGTCATAATTAAATATTTTTGAACTTATCGCATATACTAAAAGGTTTATAACATTTATTTAAATAACTGCAAAAATCTCTAATCTCCGTATAACGAAATTTTCTCTATAGCGAATTTTTCAACTGGAACAAAACAATTTCGTTATAGGGAGATTCCACTGTGTACCGGGGGGGGGGGAAATGTTTTTAGAAAGACATAGGTTATATGGTAATGACGTCAAAAAGTAAATTTACTATTAGCTATCTGTTTAATGTAAAGCTATGACTGGTACAAACATGTTTCAAAAATTCCATAAACATAAAAACTGACAAGAATTATTAAGCCTATTACCTACCCAAAAAAGTTAATTTTTTTTTCACCTCATGTAAAAAAGGCTATTTTAATAATAAAATATATTTTAGAATACAATGTAATGTTTAAACATAAAAAAATAAATTACTTTGAAATTTATAGCTTTAATATATTTAAAACAAATTTAGTTTATATTATAATTTTTTTTATAAATACACATACCTAATTGTTTCCAGGCATCAATTAGTTTTCTTGGTTGGATGTCCAATGTCTTCTATGCTTTCTATGCTGAAAAGTCATAGAAAACTGTTTTTAGAACAACAAATTACTTCACATCATAAAACAAATCATTAAATGATAAGCTAACTAATTTTTGAATATTGCAAAAGATTTCCCCCAACATCCCATCAACCGACTGAGCTGAAATTTTGCATGCAAGTGTACATCCGAAGATAATGCAATAGTTGACAGGAGCTTCTCAAAAATATAAAGTAAACATATGTTTGAGCTCATTTCGGTTAGCTGAGCATGTAGATGTGTGCTGATCTGGAGCTGTTTGTTTAGTACATTATAATAAAAATGGTTAACTTGGAGTTTAGAGTGTGTACTCACTTCGTTTCCTGTAAGCTCGCCAGTTGTTTGTCGCCAAGAGAAGAGTGTGCCAGAACATTTGTTTTGGATGAGAGTTGAAATTTTTTTCGACATCGTTTGAGCATGCGCCGACAGTGATTTGTTTACAGGTCTACGGCGCATGCCCTTAATTTCACCTCATTTCTATTGGTCGACGTACAAATTTGAATAATACTTCATTTACCAAACGATATTTTTCAATAACCGTTTGCTTTTCTTCTGAAGATTTTCGTTCATTTAATTTATTGATTCTCTTTCTCTGTGTTGCTAATTATAGCTTCCAAATATCTAACAAGGAGTGTTTTTTCTGGAATCAGTTCCCTTGCTACGTTTCATTGTCTTCAGACATCGTGCTTTCCCCATGTGTTTCGTTTCTCAATGAAAAAGCGAAGCTACGAGGGGCCCACTTTGTGAAAGTGAAGCCGCTGATGTTTTTTTTAAATTAAAAAAAATTGCCTGGTGCACACTTGCATGCCCAATGTCTCGTTTTGAGATGCCGTAGGCATCGAATTCACAGGAGATCTAAAAATAAGTTACTGTGCATCCTAAACAGCGTTTAGCAACGTCAAATAAATATGTTCCAAAGAAAATTGACGAGAAAATAGTACACACCCTAAACTCCAGGTTTATCTTGGGCTGCATGGATGGACAGTTATTTTATTTTTATTTGCCTTTATTTCATTGGGCTTATTTCTCGACTCATTTCCCAAATAAGAAAATTTCAAAATTATAAAATTTAATTTTTTTGTAAGATAACCATTTTTTTCTTGAATAAAATATTTCACAAATAATGCCAAATCATATGAAACGATTCCTTCAGAAAGGTCGTGGCCAAGGCAAGGTGGCAATCCAGGCTCACAAACATGAAAATATGCCAACTCATTGAATAGCAATGGGAACTTAATTCCTTCAAATGACTAATTACCTAAAATGTTGACACAACTCCAGTCATATCTTTCTTTTGTTCGTGTCTGACCAACTGAAAATGGTTTATTACGGAATTCATGTTTTCTTATTAGACAGTAACAGCTGTAGGCCATTTTTACACGAAAATAGTCTCTATAGCCACCCAGGCCCAATTTTAGTAACAAATAGTTGCCACTGGGAACCCTATACATACATACATATTTGCATATACATATACATAGGGTAGATGCTCCAGTTTTGGCCACGTTGGATATGTTTTTTTCAATAATTAACCAGTAATTTCAAATTAACTAATAAGAAGCATTCCAATACTTCAAACAATCCTTATTTTACTATTTCAATCTGATTGGTTTATTTTTCTCACACATGCGACTTCTAAAAAAATTAAATGCATGATCATGTATTGCATACTCGCAACTGTTACGGTTTTTGTTAAGGAACAAGTATTTGAAGTTTTTCATCATCAAGCTCTCAGAATAAAATGATTAATCTAAAACTTATTACCCTTGCGATTTATGAGGTAAACTTTCTTTTTATTCTGATTTCATATCAAAATTAATTATTTTTTTCAAGATTAAATGGGTGGTGGCCAAATGTGGAACATTACATATTCCAGTTCTGGCCACATAACTTCATTATTGTGTTTTGAGCCATTACATAAATTTAAGAATATCTGGATGAAATAAAATCAACTAATTTAGTTTTGTTTTTAAAATAAAAGCAACTAAATTTTATTTCTAAAATGAAAGTAACTGATTTAGTTTTGTTTCTAAAATGAGAAACAACTGATATAGCTTTATTTCTGAAATAAAAGTAACTAATTTAGTTTTGTTTGTTTTCATTTTACATAGTAATGGCTCCAATTAAAAATAAGAAGGCAGGTAGCATTTCCATAAAAAAAATTTGCTACTTGCCATCTAAAGTTGGTAATGCAGTTAAGGCCATTCAAAATGGAATGTCAAAAACATCTCCATTTTGAACATTTACCTCACATTTATGTTATACTGAGAATACTGAATTATTGAAGATACTGAGAATACTGAATTATTGAAGATACTGAGAATACTGAATTATTGAATATACTGAGAATACTGAATTATTGAATATACTACTGAATTATTGAATATACTACTGAATTATTGAATATACTACAGAATTATTGAATATACTACTGACATATTGAATATACTACTGAAATATTGAATATACTACTGAAATATTGAATATACTACTGAAATATTGAATATACTGCTGAAATATTGAATTACTATAGAATGCTAATAATCGAAATTATTGTAAAGAAAGAATATAACAGGGTTTCAGAATATAATTTTCAAACTTTTGCTACGGAAATTTGCAAATTTGTCTCATAAAATATTTTAACAAATAAAACATTAGCGAGAAATTAACACATATGTTAAGCAATTATCTATTGCTGAACAAATTATTTCGCTCCTGTTATGTAATATTTCAATTTTGGCGTTTTAATATGAACAACAGAAATCGAACATCTAATGGTAAACACTAAACAGTCCACTGCACGTTACGTTTGAAATAAGGAAGTACTAAAAATAAAACAACAAACTAAAGAAACAACAAAAAGCTAAAGAATAATGGGGGTAATTATTCTTACCTTCTAATTAATAAATACTTGATCCACAATTTCCTTGAGCAAGTCAGGGTTCTCGCTTCGATTGTCCAAAAAAATACGGTCATGGCGTCGTCGGCGTCGTCTTCTTAATATTTCCCGCTCAACGGTTGGTACGTCATCCTGATTGACCAATGAAAAGCGTCCGTGATAAAAGAACGGGATCTGACCTTAAAAGTGGAAAATATTCTACAACAATATACGGGTTATGCCCGTAAAAAGGGAAAAGTGGCTGGTGACCGTAAAAATTACGGGCAGTGGCCCTGAAATTACGGAAATTTTTGAGAGTGTAGAAGGGTACTTATACCAAAATATTTTTATTTTTTGGAAGAGAACTTTATAAAGGCGTAGCTACACAACAACTTAACAAAGTACAATCATTCAGTACGATAGTTTCTTGTCAACCATTTTACAGATGAACTTTCTTTTGTCCGTACCATTCTGTTTGTGTGGAAGCAAAAAATGTCTAGACACCCTTTTCCAAATCGTCGGTATTTGAAAAGCGCCTACCTCGGAAACATGGTTTCATCGATCGAGACATGTGATAGACCGACGGAGCAAGATCTGGATTATGTGATGGATGTGGAAAAGTTCGACTCCTTCAATCTCCTTCAATCTCCTTCAGTTTGCATTTGGTCATTCGAAGCTTCAAAGGTTTTGCAATGCCCTGTTTGACGTGAGATATTTTTTAATTGATAAAGAATGGAATTTCCTATATAAGGCAGCATAAATCTTGTTATCTTGTTCAGTTGTTCAGAGTAGAATGCAGAAGAGACATACTAGCCATCTGTTAATATCTGGAAGTGAAAGAGCTGTTCAAAATTCCACCAAACATTGATCAGAAACTTTTGACAAACCATCATCACTTTGCAACTAATTCATCTATTTGACCGACACGTAATCATTGCTTCCTATTATCTAGTTTCGTAGGTATACCCACGTCTCATCGCGTGCGACTATTTGTCAAACAAATCAAATATCCTGTGGTTTATAGGCTTTAGTCATTTCACGAGGAATATCTCTAGATTTCCTCTGCGTTTCCTGCAACTTCTATGCTCGACACATAGTATCCTTGGAGTGTCCAAGGATTTCTGGAAGTTTACGATTGCCAGTGGTTAAATTCTCTTCAGCGCTCCCTTTTATCTTCCCGAGATTCACAGCGCTTTCCTAGCACTTCTGGATTTCATTTCAATTTTTATGTGTCTTTCCTTGAAGCGTTTGAAGCAGTTTTTAGCTATCCGGTCGCTAATCTTGTCAAAACCTTCAAGATATAAATTCGGCCGGCAGTTTCAGACGCTTTAAGGTCCCGTTTACAATAATGCTTCAAAATGAATAAACTTATCTCTGTATATCATCCATCGTCTGATCGTAAAATGAAAGAAAGAAGAATGGCCGACATAGTTTATAGAAGAACTTATAACCTTTTATATAATACTTTTAATTCAACAATGGTTATAAGCAGGCACCTCATGCAAGCATTCAGAAAACCCAAATACTTTTGAAACACCCTAATGAATCTGCATTAATAATTTTTTTATTCTTTTTGTAACGTTTGTGCTCGCAGAGGATGATTCCGCCAGTATATCCCTTTGCATAGTAGTTTCGTTTTAGAACACATAACTAGTCTATGAAGTTGTCATAACCTTTCCGAATCACCCTGTTTCTTAAGATTTAGAAATTTGAGATCAATGCTATAACCTTCAGAAATCCCAAATAACTTATTATTTGTCGAATTGTTGTCTATATTGTCTACAAATAACAAATTATTCTTTCTCCGTAATGGTATTTGCTGCATCGGTTTAATTTCTATAAATGCTTTACTTTTGCAAATCTTTGTGTAACTTTTAAGATAATTAGTTTCATATTGTAATAGGAAATTATTATTAATCTTTCTTATCTTTCAGGATCATTTTCAGTTGTGGGAGAGAGATTGAAATCAGTTTTTAGTAATGCGACATTGACTTGCAAGACTACGTCCAGTAAATTAACTACAGCAGCCATTGTTGTCATCTAATTTATTTATTTATCTAACTTTTTAAAAATTACACAGCAATTGTGCGTCGGAGTATTTATCAGTCTTTGTTCAAGATTTTACTATTTGCTAACCTAAATTAAACACTATCACAATTCCACCCATATTAAATTGATTCACAGGGCAATTACGGAAAATTCGAATTTCCCACTTTGGTACTAAATAAAATCAGAATATGCAGTTTACAAC
Organism: Araneus ventricosus; assembly: GCA_013235015.1. Lineage (NCBI taxonomy): Eukaryota > Metazoa > Arthropoda > Arachnida > Araneae > Araneidae > Araneus > Araneus ventricosus. The sequence continues at coordinate 7,472 of BGPR01049164.1, forward strand.
GCGGTATAATTTTAGACTGTTTTATGATGTAATGATTAAAACAATTACCAAAATAAACGTCAGTAAAAAGAGGTTTTCAATTAATTTTATTTATAGACTCAAAGTTTACGAAATTTTTCATATCACGGAATAAAAAAGCATTTTACTATAAAACTAGTAACATTGTTTTTTAGTATAAAATTTATTTTTTGAATTTTTACATTCGTGTTCAATTGCAAATCAATGAAATGTGAGAATGTCAGGATTTTAATTTCACAATGTTTCCGCTGTTTGTCCGATTACGTATATAACTTTACCGCTAAGTATAAACTGCACAAAAATCTATTTCAATCTCTCAATGATGGCCATATTTTCTCGAAACAAATAGGAAAGAGCAATTTCATGCCGTTAAATGGAAATAAATAATATTGTAATTCATTTTGTTTCAAATCTTATTTTTGGCTAATGTTTAAAAAAGAAGAAAAATGGTAAATTAGTCTTAATATGTGCTTTTGATATGTTTACAGAAATTTTAATTATTATACTATGATGGCTATCTCAAAGCATCTATCAGCAGCTATGTCATCTCCTCAGAACACAAGCAAGCGAAATTTGTGTATGAAGTGTGTATTTTAACTACACTACTGGCCAAAAACATTGCAAAATTAGTAAAATGCGAAACATTTGGAGTTAATTCGAATACAATGGTTCACAATCAGTTGTGGAGAATGGTGAAACGTACAGTCGTGGACACTAACATTTTGCAGTGAAGATTTTGTCACGTGGGCATTTAGGGGACCAATCACAAATTGATAAAAACAAAAAGGGATTTTGTTTCAACTTCTTCTTAGAAAGCAGATAATGATTTTAAAATTAAATGAATGGTTTTGTTTCCTATGCACATTACTTACATGCATTTTCGTAAAAATAGCATATATATTCGGGAAGGTATAAAAGTTTCTGAAAAAAATCAATTTTTTTCCAAATATTTATTGCATATAACATGCAGAGTATTCAACCAAATCATACGAAACTTACAGAAAGCATGACAATTTATTAGCAAAGTTTATATTAAAAGTTGAACTACATACCTTGAATATTCGAGGGTATTTGAGTATTTGTAGTAAATAACTTTTAACTGCTCATGCGCAATCATGGGGAAAAATTGGGATATTTTACGGAAGCCTTTATATCTTCCCGAATATATATGTCATTTTTACGAAAATGCAGGTAACCAATGTGCATAGGAAACAAAATCATCGATGAAAGTTTCAAGTCATCAGCTTTTTATGAAGCGAGATAAGACGGAATCCCTTTTCGACTTCATCTATTTGTTATACAAGTCCCCTGAATGCCCTCCGGACAAATTCTTCATTGTAAAATGTGAGTGCCCACGATTGTACTTCCCACCATTCCCCAGAACTGTTTGTGAACCACTGTATTCAAATTAACTCCAAATATTTCGAATTTTACAAGCTTTGCAATACTTTTGGCAAGTAGTGTAATTGTAACATCCTGTCGAATGCGTTTTAGTGAATAGTCTCTGGTCCTCTGTTACGTCTTGCAATTATGCTTAAAGAACATTCAGAACTAAGTTAAATTTAACTTAATTTATTGAGATTTTGTCTAGAGTAAATATAGAAATTTAAAAACATCAAATATTTTGATTAATAATGAAATAATAAAGTAAGCCCTAAGGGGGGGGGTGTCAATTCATTGGTAAAAGAATCATCGAGATTCGCTAAAATGTCCAATCTGGATCTCCGTGGAATACGACCAATCGGTTTGGCTGTCGAGATTTCGTCTCATTATCTCCTTGTTCATGTCCGAAATTTATATTGCAGCAAAGTCTCTTGTAGATACCATTCTCAAGGGAAACACCCTGGTCTTCACAATAGATATCCTGAGGTGAAAATGGCTCGGCGTTATGTCCAAGATTTCCGCATTCCAAGCAACGCGTAGTTCAAAACGCAACACAGCACACAAAAGTTCTGTCAAGAAAAGCAGTCACCCGTCAATAGAGAGGTAAGGCTGGATCGGATGCAGATGTCCCAAAATGTCCGTTTTGCCCAGGACCAGAGAAATAGAAGGGCTGGTTCATACTTTTGAAGTTTTAGAATTGCCGACAAGAGGGGGAACCCGTTTTGACGTCACTACGCTGACAGGAAGCTTGTGGGGTCCAAGAGCGTCCACTGCCCTTCCTTTAATTCTAAGCTATTTTTCCTGCGTTGTTTTGTGTTAATTGTTATTTTGGTGAAATATTAAGAAAATCTTTTCATCTCTTGTAGTACGCGTACTTGTGCTGTCACTACGTGCTCAAATTGTTACAGGAAAACGAAAGGAAAAGGTGTAACATATCATATGTTTTCAGTATGTCCAAATCTGAATAAAATTTGGACCTCGAAATGTAAAAGGTAAGATCATATAAATGTAAAATACGCTAGGATATGTATTGATCAATTTAGGCCAAGCGATTACATGGATGGCATAAGAAATCGCTTACTTGGTGTAAATCAAAAGAAAATTTTAAAACCTGATGCAGTTCCGAGTGTCAACGTGCCATTGCAAGATAATAGGGAAGATATTTCAAGTAGAAGTGAGACGGAAAGAAAAAGAAGTTTTTGTCTGGAGACAAAAATCAGATAAACATGTCTGAGGCTTTAAAACGCATGTGTCACGACAGCTATGGAGCCATTTACTACATCAAAAACTGAAAACAATTGCTCATCTTGCTTTGAAACTCAAAAAGAAAATGCATTACTTCTGCAAAGAATTAGATTTCTTGATAATGAACTAGAAAAGACAAAAAAGGATACGGAGAAAAATCAGAGAAAAAAATAAAAGAAATGAAAACGAAAGCGCAAATTAGCCGTATTTTATGGGTTACGTATTAAGCTGTCTCGAAAGAGTGAAAATCGAAGTCGAGAAAACTCAGAGACGTCTGGGAAGAAATTCGTCTGTAGTAGAGAGAATGATTCATACACCTCACTGGATAAAACTGAGTGTGATGTGATGTATGTCCACCTGACAGATAGTTCATGTGATATCCCTGTATTGTTCCGTCTACTCTCATCTGACAAGTACTATATTTGGTGCTGTGAGTTACAGGTGTCTCCTTCCATATCCTATTGCAATTGGAAGCGGTAACATTCCCATAAAGCTATTTATTGTCCAGGAATGTATTCCCCGGGAAAACCAGGCCAGAGAAAACATAGGGGGTCTACAAGAGCCTAACAGGAAGAACCAGTGGGAAATTTGAGACGTCACCAATCGGAATTCCAGCCTGAAACACTCTTTACTATAAGGGTTTATATTAATGTTTTCTTTTCTTAATATCTAAAATTGACGCTGTCATATCAAAAATATCATAAGCATAGTAAATATTTGCGAAACAGACACATATTTTATGTAAGTTGAAGGATGTGGCTTTGGATCTTAAAAATTAGGCAAAATTCCAAAAAGTATATCATGGCAAACTCATTCTAGGTTTTGTACTTGAACTAAAAAGTTAAAACTTTTAATCAAATAGTGCGATATAGTTCAAACATATCAAAAATATAAATGCTAAGAAAATTATTCATTTTATAATCTATACTTAAAATATGTAATAAATATAATGGAAGTATTATATATTTAGTATTTTTTGAGAACCATTGCAAAAACATCAAGAAGCATACCAGGCTTACAAGAAAAATTTGAATAGCATCCTTATCCTATATTGGGAAATCTGTATCTCTTATCTGATTTCGCCAGATAAATAAGACTCGGAAATGAGATCGAAGTAATTAAATGTCTTTGAAAATCTTCTGCCCATTTTACTTTTATTTTCTCATTACGGCATTTATCTGTGTTGATGTTAAGATTTTTTGACTTTTCTCTATTTTCCATACCTTTGTCACGCTTCATTTTAAATTTTTAGTTTCGGT
>BGPR01049165.1:0-11376 GCA_013235015.1 Araneus ventricosus
TCATGAAATTCTATGGTAAGTAGGAAACAGAACATGAAATAAACTACACTTGAAAAGAATTGTTTACGACATTTCAACGAATGCACGAGAAAATAGCAGCAATACCTCCCTAAGGGCTTGCGGATTACAAACCAAAAAAAGTTGTTTCTTCTTTTTTTCCGGCCACAAGAAACTCAAATCTCAACCGATACATTTCAAGAATGGGTTGGATGCTCGTTGTTTTCAAGAATCTTCTATGATCTTCTAGCAGTCTTCCGAAGACTAATGAAATGTATCAGAAACGTAAGTATTGAATAGATACTGGAAAGCTTTTTGGAAATACGATATGAGAGAGAATGCAAGCTAATAACGCAGTTGAAAGGTTGAATATGTACAGTTTTTGGCTTAAAACTAGGAAATTTCAAGACTTCTGTCTTGCTAAAAATAAAGAAATCAATGATGTATGCAATGCAAAAATTAATTATGTGATGATTTAAAATTAGTATCACCTTTTAAGCACGTTTTGCGGATAACAAAACTTTAATATAAATTTCTTCAATGATGACATTTCCTCAAATTTCTTCACTTTGAACAATATCTTAGCTATTGTAGATAATGGACAAAATTCATGTTTATGTGAAACCGGTTTGTGCTACGTTATTTGATTTTGGAATCTGTCACATATCTTGTAGAAACAAAAGGACGCGTTACGATGTTGGCTCGGAGAATGTGCAGTAAGATTTTAGATGGTTAGAAATTAAATATCGTCATATTAAAAGAGAAGTCTCTTGACTTGACTAAATTGTTATGTCATATTATCTACTTTTGATGATGCGACATTATTTGAGGTAAAGGCACAATTTAAAAATTATCATAAAGCCTGATTTAACTATTATGCTGGAGTACAGCTCTTAATATTTCATTCATAAATACATTTACATCGTAGCTATTTGAAGATGGATTTTTGTTTACAAACCCCAAACAGTGAGTGCGTGTATAGTCTAATCATTTCATGCTTTTCATACTATTTCCTTTTCTACATCTTCAATAAATGTCAAATGAATAAAATTGCTGGTTTTGAATTAGAAACTTAATTATTAATTGGTTTTAAACCATTTATCCTAAATATATCATAAAAAGAGAGTCATTACATTAACGCATTCTTAGATACATCAATTATAAAAGTACCCAAAAGTATTTTTAAAATGGGAGAACAGATTAAATAATAGTATTCGTTTTAAAACTGTATATATAAAATTAGTGCTAGTTGTGAGTGCGATTTCATTCATTTTTTTCCTTAAACGTAAACAACAGTTCCTAATACTAAAACAAATTCCCTTTCTAATCAAAATTTTTCCAGGATTTCTGTATAAAAATCATTTTAAGGAAATTTATTAATAAAATAAGAGGTATTATAATATAATTTCAGATTTTGCTTATTCTGTCATTAATGGACAATATTTATTTCCCCGCAAAATTCCTGGAAGTTTAAAAATAGCAGCATATGCCTAAATAAAATCGCTGCACCATGAAATTAAATCAAGTTGAGATTAAAAGTTTCTTTTGCATTTAGCTTTTGTGATAGATCACCTAGAGAAGTGCAAACATTCTTTAATTTGCGGTCAAACAGGCATGCGATAAACTAAATTGGTATTTTTCGTCTTCGTTTTTTGAAAGTGATGAAAATAATCGTTTCCATCATTATTTTTTCAGCTAAAAGCAGAAAAATGTACCAACTAATTAAGAAATCTGGGAAATAAAAATGCCAGAAAATACCTTTTTGGATAAGCAGTGGTTTCGCTTTCTTTAAAAAAACATGTAATAAACCATGGAGTTTCGATGTGGTTATTTCTATTAAACTGAACCTCCGCATGCAGTAAAGCTTTTTTTTATCCCCCTTCGAAACCTTCACAAATTAAGGGTAAAACTTTAATTAGAAAAGTAAATTTATGCCGATCCATCATGCTAGATTTTAATAGATTTTTCCTCACTGCTTCACTTTCAGACTTTTTGTGTGAAAATAAACTGACGAATACATACATAGCTTTAAAGAATCTACTCCATAGCATCCACAGATACCACCAGCCTGATGCGTTAGAGAAATTTTTAGTTTAAATATCGGTGTAATCTCATAAACATTGTTGACGGATTTGTGCAAAGTAAACAGGAAGAAGAAATATTTGTTTGTTTAAGGAAAATTTCATTTTCTGGAGTAATTTCACGAATGACAGATTTCACGAGAATGTGATGCATGGCTTTAATGTTAACTTTTTAAATGGAATTTGCTACTCTAAGCTATGAAATCTGAATAAAGGATGAAAATATTAATTTCCAAAATGTCATATTGACAATAGGTATTTAATTAAACAAAATAATTTTATTGCTCGGTGCGGCAATTTAAGATTCAATTAAATTTATTTACGTAAAAAGTTCATTAAATACTTCGCCCGAAAACAGAATTTAATTCATTTACAGGATATTAAATTTAATTATTTTACATTTTCTCTTTATAAAAAATTTCTAAAAACCTTTATATTTTTAATATGATCATTAATGTTTAATTTTTTAAGTGTTTTAAACTTTTTAACTCATTGTTTATTTCATATATTTTGTGTCATACAACATAGAAACTGGAGTTTCTGTTAAATACATCTACTTTACATAAATAAATAATGATCGATAACAGAAGTAATGAGTAATAAATTTCAGCTATTTTATTAATTCAATCGCTTATATGTATTCATAATTTCAAAGCTATTCAATCCTGCTGCACTATTTGCTTCCATAACATTTTTTTTTCAAAATTGGTGCATTTTAAAATATAAGGTTTCTAAAAAAAATTAAAGCCAAAAATATATCCTTATGTACGAAATTTTAAATGGAAGAAAATGGGGGAATTGTATTTTTAGAAATGATTTTTCTTAAAGAAATCACAATATTGCTGATATGGAAAGAATTGGGCTTTCATTCGATTCTCAATATAACATATGGTTGAAACTTTCGCTTATTACCTAAATGCTTTTTATGATTTGAAAACGAGATCCAAAAAATCATTAAATATTTCTATTAATGGGGTTTGTAAAATGCGATGATAATTACTACACCACACTAAACAAAGAAACTGATGCAATCCGCTGATATTCGTTACGTGGTAATCAGTTTTCTACCTTAAAAAGTACAGAAACTTACATTCTTCATCTATAGCCAACATACACATAGACTTAACAAGGAAGACGAAGGAATTTAACAAGCAGCAGAATTTTAGTTTAAGCATTTCTTCTATCATTACCGAAAACGTTTACCAGAGCATGTAGGAAGCTTATTAGGAATGTAAACATAAAACAATTGAATTCTAACAAACTTAAACACGATTGCCTGTTTTAAAAAAATACGTTTATGTGGAGTTAATACAGTTGTGGCTAATGAAAACCTACCACATCGTTATTTATGAATATGATATTATAAATTTAAATCAGTCAAATAATAGTATTAAATAGAAGTTAATTTTGAGCCGAGGAACACACGATTGCACCATCAGTTTTGCTATTGCGTCTTCCTTTGACAGCGTCAGCCTCGATATGAAACAATACAAAATCTGATGTGGTGTGCTTTCATTAAACGCTCACTATTTAAGTTCCATTCCTTAGCATTAAAGATATGAATGACTTCTGATGGTTTTTAAAGCTTGATCAATTGTTAACAACAATAGTTTCTCAAAAGAAATTACAACCGTTTTGTAATGTTTGCCTACCGATGGCGATGGTTGATCGGACGCTTGGCGCGACTCCTTGCTAGTGTAGGGTTGCTTTTTGTAAACAAGTCAGTTTCGGTGGCGACCTCGAGAAGCGCGGTGAGATTTTAGGCCTAGTTGTAGGAGTTATTTTTGGAATATTTCTGGCTTCTAAGTGCAATGTACCGCACTGTATCTTTTATGTGTGTTGTCAGCCTTATATGTGCCTACGTTCAAATAGAGTTATATTTCTAAAATCTGGTGTCTTCATTTCAAAAAGATAGAAACGCCACATTTTTCTTTTTTTTCTCCAGAGTTTTGACATCTTTTAGATTAAACATATCATAAACAGCCAGATAAATATATTTTTAAAATTTTAGCCAATAATTCCGTTTTCCTTTGCTTTGTGTGCATGGACGTATGAATGAATAAAGAGTGATCGATGGATAAAAGATTGAATGAATAAACATACTATGTCATAAGTATAAACTTCCCTTCTGGGTATCAATAGGCAAACTAATTTCTTTAGGCGCTTTCCATTTATGGGTATATCAAAATTATTATTGCCAAATAAGTAATTAAAACCGCAATGCACCGAAGGTTGAGATCTTAGAGCTTGTGCAGTCCGTCTCTAAAATACACCATTGATGTATCATATTTTAGAAAAGAATTGTATTTTATCGTATTTTTAATAAGATTTGCACCGTACGAAAGAATTTAACATATGTATATTCTAATAGCTTGATTGATCTGCTTTCTTTTCTTTCTTGCATGATAGATAACTCATTTAAGTAGAGTCTTAATTGTTTGCTACGATTTCCACTTTTTAATCGGTAATACGAGTGAGGCCTTTATGAGGACAGTCACCTTATCTAGAGACTGTATTGTGAGCTATTTGTGCATTGGAATTTGCATCATTTCTCATCGTTCTCATCTTTAACATTATATAGACAGATATAAATTAAGTGAGGTCAGAAAGACAAGTTGAATTCTGTCGGAACTTTTTCTTCTATCTGTCTTTATTTCATTCTGCTTTCATTCACAAATGATTTGCACTGTCTGTTGAAACTCATCACGGAATGGGAAAAAGTTTTCATCTAAGAGAATTGTTCGTGAAACTTTTAAAAATCTTTATTTTGCGTAAAATACTACTACTTCTATATTTTAGAGGCAAACACTGAAATCCATACATTTCATACAAAGAAATTACTTATCCTTCATATTTTATTTTGGAATCCCAAAAAATGGTCACGCCTCATCACACACATATAACACAATATAGAATTTTATTATTTACAAATATGGCAATAGACAGGTTCTTTATTTATAAATATAATGAAAACAAAATTTTCATTTTCAGAAAAAAAATTAGAATTAGGAAAATCTACTTTCGTAATAAATAGAGCGTTAAATTCCTCTTTATTCATTCAAAAGAGAAAGATCATTATCTTTTTTCCTCTTCTTTTCATCAAGACATTTCATATTTCATTTTACAAGTATTTATTTTCAATTCTTTTCCACAAAGAAGTATTGATACAAAACTTGAAAAAGAGCTATCAATTTTCATCGTAATACTGCAACAATGTTATGTATTTTCGTTAAATATTTGCATTTTTTATAGACGTTGAGATAGAAATTGTGACATTTTGCACTCAGTTGAGTTAATGACAATTGTTTTCTAAAATTTAGTGCATACTGAATCGGATTATGAATCTATTGTCTACAAAATTCAATATTTCTAGGTTCACAACACTATGTCAACCACTTTCGGAAAGTCTTTTTGTTGGAGACATTATTTCATTTTACAATAAACGGAAGCCGTCTAGAAAGATGTCAATCCAAAAGATACCGGAACTTTAAATTTAATGTGTTATTTTTAATGTGTTATTACCGGAACTTTCAATTTTCACATTCATTTGCTATTGGCGTGGCTAATTAACTCTCTTGATTATATCATGCAATCATTTCGATGGCTTGATCAGAATTCAAAAAAATATAAGCATCTGTCGTTTTAAAGATATTTAACTACTTGCATAACAAACGAACCTTACTTAGCGATGTTTAGTTCGATGAAAGTTTCTTCTGAATGTTTTCTCGATTTCCATAAATATTAATATAATCGTTAGAACTTTTTATCTCCTGAAATTTTGTATTAAATAATGAGTATGAAGATAAATATCTTTTTGTTGTTTCTATTTCTAATTACTTAAAAAAGACAAACACATTGTCTGCACTCTCAGTCATATAAAAGGAGATAATTACGCTTATGCATAGTTTTTTCCCTAATTAGAACTCATAGAGTCCTATGATCTTCGAAGCATTCGAATTTAATTTGTACTTGAAAGACATCAATATTCAAACTGAAAGAATCTTTGAGAAAAATTATTGTGCAGGAAAGTGTTTATTTTTCAGAATTATTTCCCAATTGCTCCTTACGCCTTATTAACAAGCTAATTATTTGTTCCACAAACTGCAAACAAGCTACTTTTGTTTCATTTTTAATAGATATAGGTTTTCAAACAACTTTCAGATTCCTTACAAATCGCGTAACTTCGTATTATTAGAAAGCCTCCAATTATTTCTGATGATTCTTTTGATATTTGCCTCAGGAATTTTGGAGATGAAGATGAACCACAAGAATTATGACTATGAACTTTCTTTAATTCGAAATGAATACCCATAGATAATTCCAGCATCATTTTCGGATGCACACGGTCTTTCAAATCTGTAAAATTTTGCCTTCTATTGAAATTACGATTCATTTCCTAGGAAGACAATTATTCTTTTATAACTTGATAAGGTTTATGTGCCACATAAATGACTGTAATGAAGCTATTCTGCTGAAAAGGCACTCACTAAAATTTTTGCTAAATTTAGCCATGTAATGCTTTTAATTATTATCATTTTGTCTTAAAACTAAAGGTTTCAGGAAAATAGACATTATAAAATAGCCACATAAGCAGAATATATGCTATATGCATATATACTGCTTATATATCTAAATGTATTTAGTGAGGAAAACGCAATGAATAATTAATGCATAAATCAACTTTTTGAAGCTAAAGAATATGCATATATATTTCTGATTTAAGTATTTAATTATTACATTCTTTTATTTAAAATTGAGCTCAGCTGGAAAATAAACTACAATTCATTAAGTATAATTTCTCTGACTTATTTCACAGTCTCTTCAAATATAATTTCAAATCTGGTTTCTAAAGAACTAGATGTTGATAAGACTGAAGGAAATTATTTATTTGGAATGTAACAGGCATATATATATATATATATATATATATATATATATATATATATAATATATATATATATAAAGAGAGATATACCGGAAACCAATTAACCAAATAAAAAATTATTTTTTTTTAACATCTAAAACCTCATGAAAATCTTTCTTCTTCAGAATTAAAGCATAATGTAGAAAGTAAACACCAACACCATCTTTAGAAAAAATAAATCATTTAATACATTCTGTTCAATTTCTTTCCTCCCTAGCAATCACTGCATTTATCTGCCTCGATTACTTTTTTACATTATCCTATCCAGTAAGTCGAAAAACAGGTCTTAATGCTTGACGCGATTGAATTATAAATTAATTAAGGAAAAATAAGATTGCGAATTCTCACTTGCCCCAGAAAATTAATCAAAAATTCTCCCTGGATGCATTTGTGTGCGTGTTGAATGGTGTGTTTCCTTCCTTCCGCTTTCTTCCTTAAGAATTCGGCTTTCTCATATCTGTGATTTCGATGTCTAAATCCTAACATTCAGTTTGAAGATCCAGAATAATCCAAGCGGAGATCAACTTTAATAAAGAATGCAAAGCATCAGAACCTTCGTAGATTAGTATACCTTCTTCATTAGTAGTAAGCCCAAGATGAATATAAATATAAGGTTGTTTAAGTATGGATATTGAAAAAAAAATAAAAAGTTATCAAGGAAAGAGAATCTATGAAATCTAATCAGGAAAACCCTTCCCTACAGAATTCAGTTCCCTTTCCCTTTTATTTTAATATTCTTCTGCTCCACCCATACTCTTCTCTTCGCATCTTCTCACACTGCTTTTCACCCGATGCACTTCCACTTCACTTCAATTCGGCGGTGTTTTTCTAAATTGAATTGACAATTTTTCAAGATTTTTTTTCTTCTTTTTTATTGCACGCACTTCTACCTCGTTCTCCTTTCAGCTTTCCTTCGAATCTAACCTGTTAAAAAGATTTATTTTTTCATTCGAATGTTTCAAGCGGACTACATAATAGATGAAACTGTCAGGAAAATTACCTAAATCAAAAGTTAGGTCTCAGAAGCAATGCCAAAAAGCATTTTCGAAAACGTATGATTTGCAATTTGAAGTGATGTGAATGTGAAAAAAGTCGAACCAAATAAGAAACGAAATAATTTCGGAAAAATTGTGTTTTGTAGCTGCATGCCTCATTCGCAAATACAATTTTCAAAACTTAATGCATAGCCATATATTTCAATATTCTTTGAATATGTACATGTGGCATTTCAAAATAATTCCAGAATCTTTCAAACAATGTTGTATGAGATTAATTAATTATGCTGTTCGTGAAATTTTTAAATTTTAGTCAAATTGGAAAAAATTTAGAACTCTTCTTAAATCTCCAGGCCTTTTCTAGCTAAAAAATAAATATATTGTCAGTCGTCTTTCTCAAGTTTTCTTAAGGTGGTGTTCCTTGAAAACTAAATAATTTCCCATCATTTTAATAACAGTTTTTCTGATGTTGATATTTCAGCATTCTTATCTTAATGTACGAACAAAAATGCCGCTTTGTAAAAATCCATTTTCAGCTGGTAATTACGTGCTAATTGGACAACAAGCGTATCTTAAAAATTCCAGATATTAAAGCCTGTAAAGATTGCTGCACTCGATGCTGTACATAATCAATTCACTTTGCTTATTTAAGTTATATTAACGCCTTCTTTTGAAGCTATTTTGGACGAGCTCGATTGTTATTTTGAAACGAGCTTCGTAATCTTGAACCGTTGTCAGATGTCGAAGACGACATCTAAATCGACATCCTATTCATATCCCCGCAGGACAGCACTGGGAGAGGCCCATAAATATGGTGGATCTTCTATGGGATCGCGTACCCGACTTTCAGCCGCTAAAGTGCACAATATCATTAAAACAACCCATTGAAAATATGTCATAAAATTAATTTTATGAAAAGCTTATTATATCTTCATTTTATCAAAACTATTCAATAAAATATTAGAATTCTTATAATAATATGAAAATATTCAATATGATGAATATTTTCAACCATGCACAAAAATTGTTCTAATTTCTTTTATTCTTAATGACTCTATGTTTTAACTTAAATTTGATCCATTTATATTTGCTGAGATTCTTAATCAACAGATATAACTATTTTCTTCGCATACTCTTTTTTCAGTAATTTTCAAATATTTTAGAAATATTTTGATAAAGATCTTCATCATTGCTCCAAATGAATGGAATCATATGCTTTATCTTAAATTTGATCCATTTGATCCACACTCTGAATAAATTTGAGTTAAAAAATAGGGTCAGAATGTGCAATAAGAAAAATATTTTGATTTTCTAAATATATTAAAATTTAGAACAAAGCAGCCTTTCCGACGTATTTATTATTATTATTTTTCTTTACAATCAATAATAATGCATGCAAAATTGTGGTACAATCTTCAGGAAAAACAGAATTATTTCGTTTATGTTATTTAATTTCTCAATCTACTAGCAATCACAGCATATTTCCGCCTCTGTAATTTTTTATAATATTATCATAAGTCGGGAAGAAGGTCTTACTGACGTGATTGAATTATAACTTAATTAACAAAAGGGGCCCTCCAGTTTTTTGTCAACGGAAAAAATGAAGCAAAAGTCTTCCCAGAATGCACTTATCTGTGCTTTAAATGATGAGGAAGAGACGGAAAATGTTTCCTCTATTTTCGTCCCCCTCCTTCGTTTTCGTCGTCCAACTCAGATTTTCTCCCGTTTGTGACTTCGTTTTACAGCAATTTACCTTCAGTCGGAGAACCCAGACTCTAGGTGGCGATCAATAATAATAATAAAGAAGGGGAAAATTTCAGCGAATATTTTTCCCTTTTCATTCCAGAGTAAGACCGAGATGAAGATGAATATAAGATGATTTCAGTACGGATGTTGGAAGATTTCAACCATGCACAAGAAATTATTCTAATGACTCGAAACTGATTTCTTTGCATACTCTTTGTTTAGTAACTTTCAATTATTTTAGGAAAATTTTGATAAAGATCTTCATCATTGCTCCAAATGAACGCAATCAAATGTTTTAACTTAAATTTGATTCAATTATATTTGCTGAGATTCTTAATCAACAGATATAAACAGAACTTTTAACAGCACAATCTGAATATTTTGGATTTCAAAAAAAAGGGTCAGAATGTGCAATAAGAAAAATAGTTTAATTTTCAAACTATATTAAAATTTGGAACAAAGCAGCCTTTCGGTGAAATAGTTAATGATTTTTTTTCTTTAGTATCAATAAATAATACAGAAAAAATTGCGGTACCATCTTCAGGAAAAAGAGAATTATTTCGTTTATGTTATTTAATTTATAGCAATCACAGCATATTTCCGCCTCTGTAATTTTTTATAATATTGCCATAAGTCGGGAAGAAGGTCTTACTGACGTGACTGAATTATAACTAAATTAACAAAGGGACACTCCATTTTTCTGTCAACGGAAAAAATTAAGCAAAAGTCTTCCCAGAATGCACTTGTCTGTGCTTTAAATGATGAGGAAGAGACTGAAAGTGTTTCCGCTGTTTTCGTACCCATCCTTCGCTTTCGTCGTCCAACTCAGATTTTCTCCCGTTTGTGATTTCGTTCTACAGCAATTTACTTTCAATCTGAGAACCCAGACTCGAGGTGGCGATCAGTAATAATAATAAGGGGAAAAATTTCAGCGAATATTTTTCCCTTTTCATTCCAGAGTAAGACCGAGATGAAGATGAATATAAGATGATTTCAGTGCGGATGTTTGAAAAAAAAATAAGATGTCGGAATAAGCATCCACGAATTTTAATCTGGAAAATCCCTTTTCTTTATAAATGCGCTTATTTTTACGTTTTGCTCCATCACTAATGTTCCCTTGCTTATTCCTCAGACAGCTTTCGTTTTGGCCTACTTTGACAATGTTATGCCAAATTGAATTCAGAGTTTTTTAATGTTATCTTTCTTAAATTTTTTTTTATCTTTCCTCCAAACCTAAACCTGTTAATGCTGTTTTTTCTTATTTTACTATGTATACTTTTAAGTATATGCATTGTTGAAGAAAGTATGATTAAGAATATCTGAATCAGAACCATTACAATTACACTTTAAAACTTATTATCGTCAATATACATTAAAAGATAGCAAAACCTGGAATAAGAAATAGAATAAAAAGGTAATGAATCTCTACTGCTGTTTTTGCATCATCAGTGTAATCAAAATTTAAAAACTCAAAACTTGAAGCAAATCCATGTATTCTCTTTTATTTCAATTCAAAACTGAAATTAGAATTAGCTCTTTCTTCCTAGTAAGTTATATTAGATAAATTGTACATAAAAATAATTGAAGAATTTCTATAAAAATTAATTAGGTCTGGAAAATATCTGACAGAATT
>BGPR01049166.1:371-11375 GCA_013235015.1 Araneus ventricosus
ACATTGACTGTATGGAGAAAGTCAACATTGACTGTATGGAGAAAGTCCGAAGACGCCAGTTTGTAGGGTTTGGGAGATGGGACGGGGAATTACCGGAGCTGATATGAAAAATCAAAATGCAAGTCCACGCTCTTCCTGATAGAAATGCTGCAGACATCTCAATTTAAAATGTTGATATGAATATCAGTTATCGAAAATTGGTCGATCCGATCAAGCTTCAGTAATGCTAAAAAAAAAATGAGTGGAAAGTTATACTATTTATACTTATAAAAGGCAATGTTTGTGTGTGTGCGCGCGACGTCCAGACGAATCTATCGCACTTATAACCATGAAATTTGGCACACAGGCAGTCGCAATGATGACTCAATGCACCTCGAAGCCGAAATTTTAAAATTTAATCTAATTTTTTTATTTAACGTTTTGTATTGTTTCGAAACGTTTATGGTTGTAGTATCTTTTCTAATGTTAGCTGAAAAACAATCAATGCACTATCGGATAGAACAAACAATTTTCGTTCTAATGAAATCTTTTTTGAATTTCTAACGTAATTTACTGAATTTTGAGAAATTTTTAAATAATAGTCACTTTTATGGTAATTTTTTATAGGGATTTTTTCAAATTCTCGCATCTGACCTTCTAACAACTCTATAATTTTCATTTTTTCCCAGCTTATAACTTGAACGTTTTTGTCGGATTCAGAACAAGAACGGTTAAAATATCTTATTCCGTTTTTTGAATTAATTTTTCCCTGATCAGTTCAAACAGTTTTTTTGCTAGCGAGATTTGACAGCGAGAGTTTCTCCTGACGATCCCATAATGCATTGTTGCAATTCATTGGCTGGCGGTAACCTTCGTTGCAGGAGGTGACGTAATATGCTTCCATTCCCAGCATGCATTTCTACAATCCGATTCCTCCCGGTGACGTCATTACAGTCGCGTCATTGTCGAAAATCAATAATGTGTATCTTTTATTTTGATTTTGTTTTCAAAACTTTTCATGTCATTGTGGGCATTTTTTCCCATTTTGTTGAAGTCCTGATTCCATGGGCAACGCCGTGCGCGTACTGCTAGTTTCAGATAAAATTCATTCAGCATTAAAGTAAGTCTATTTGAAATCTCTCCAGGAAAAAAAAATCAAACAACGGTAGTGTGTCTGCCTTTATGTCCTTATGTAGTTGTTCTACATTGTGCGGCATTAAGTGTTATGACGAAGCCATCCTGGCATGGCTAATCCGGGGGGGATGGGCTGTGGGGCTGCAGAGCCCCCCCCCCCAAAAGATATATCAGAATTCTTTATTTTATTTAAAATCACTACAGCTGTTTTTTCTTAATGTCTGTTTAAAAAAGTGACAACATTTCTTCCTGGCCTTTGACAGGCTCTAAAATTTTCCCATTTTTGTACTCATTCCCCTCGTATTTGTAACGTTGACGCGGTCAAAAACATGTTTTTTGGCTAGTTATTTCATCGTGTTTTTTATTAAATTATCGGAAGTATTGTAATGTTCTTTATGATTCTTATTATCAGGTGAGTAAAGTCTGTAAAGTTAAAGTATCTTGGTTTACATAAGCCATAAGGTTCGACATTCGTCGCGATGAAACAAAATTTTTTATACCTCAGCTCCCCCTCTCCAAAAATCCTGGATTCTCCACTGCATCCTGAAGCCTTACTTCTTCCCGTTGATCGACAAGGTAAAAAATTTTATATCCATCTGCAACTTCAGTGCAAAAACCCCCATACCAAATTTCATCCATCTAACACATTTCTGTTTTAGCGTGTTCAGAAACACATGAATATGTAGATAGACAAACAGTCTACCTTTCGACGGATTTGGTTCAAAATTTGATACAGATAAAAACTCTTGGAGTAAAAATTATCCGTCAATTTCATTCGTATAGGTCTTGTGTTTTTGCGCAGTCGTATTCATATCTATACTTATAAAAGGCAATGTTTATGAGCGTGTGTGTGTGTGTCCACGATGCCCAGACAAATCTATCGCACTTACAGCCATGAAATTTGTCACACAGGTAGTCTTAATGGTGACTGAATGCACCTCGAAGTATGGAATTCTAATGGTGCCTTTTATTGTATTGCTTTGTTTACCAACACAGTTAAGAAGGGAAAAATGTTCTGTAATTATATTGTGTAACTAATTCCCACCCTTGTTAATGGGTGTAGTTTGTATACATTTTAGGAAGGCAACGGATTGGTTGAGGTTGTCTGAATCCTGTATTTGGTCTAGGAGTGTTCTCCTTGTCCTTAGGGACTGGAGAGCCCTTGGCCTTGTCTTGCTGTCAGTGATCTGTCTATTTTCTCCACTGGCCCGTGTTGGGTCTTACACCCTTTCAGGTAATCTTGGCCAGTGAAGGTGTCAATCAATCAATCCCACTTGGTCTATCATATTTAGTCATATTCAGAAAAGACTCATGATAACTGAGAAATGTAGCATTTTCCGTTGATCAAGTTGACCTTAGAGCACCACGGTATCATCTAAGGTAGTAGCAGCTAATCTATGGGGGTAGGTTGCATTCCAAGAACACTTTCGGAGGAAACTGACCCACATTTTTGTTTTTGTCGGTGAAAAGCCAGGAAAACCTCCTGCCAGCTAACAGCTAATGATTCATCGCTAAAGTGCACATCTGTCAACCAGATTTTGAATAATGTTGGTTAAGAATCCTTCGATCCATGTTCCTCCGGCACCCCATGCTATGCAAATCATTGTGCCACTGGTGGGTATAGGAAGTTACACCATGTATGCATTTTTGTGAGCGCAAAATCTTGGCTTTACAACGAATTATGTGCATTTTAATAAAACTGCTCCTCTTAGTGAAATTTTGTGGCGCTTGTGAGAACAAGTAATATCAAAAAAAATTTAAGTCAATTCCTACTTAGGCCAGCGATCTACACGTTTAGTCACTGACGGTATTTATTCCTAAATTTATATCCTGCTAAATATCGTATATATATATATATATATATAGGGAGTGTGAACTAATAGTAGGAATTGAAAAACTTCATCAAGTCTTTTTTAACATATCCAATAGAGAGAATAGAGAGAGTAATCAACATTACCCTCTGACAAAAATACATGAAAAAATGACGCCTTCGTGAACATACCAGAAAACAAAGGATATTATGTCTAGAAGCTGGCAAACCTAGTTCCATCTATTGAGAAAAATTCAAACCATACGACTCAAGGCGACATATGCTTTCTCCCATATAAAACTAAAATTAATTAACTAAATTTAATTAATGAATTAATATTTGAAAAAACTGTATTAACATCAAGTGTCATCCACTACAAATTTTTAAAAATGTATTTGAACTTGAGTGGATGAATAAAAAGTATTTTATTAACGATTGAAAATTTGAACAAGATATATAAATAAATATATATAGGGAGAGTGTGAACTAATAGTAGGAATTGAAAAATAGCAATCTTTACCTCCTAAGCTGAATGCTGTGTGCCGATATATGCTATGTTGTCATGAGTTTTTGGTTCGGTGTTGCATCCATAGGACCTGAGTTTAGCAAGAAACTGCAAGATTCAGACTTATCTTAATGATATTTATCTATTTTTCAACTAGTCAAACGTCCTCCCGCTGGTGTGGTGCGGAAGTTTGGAGAGGGGGTGCCCGCTCAGGTGTCGTCCTCGTCATCTGATAGCGATCAAAATTGCAAGGTCCGTCCCAAAATAGTCCTCGTGTTCCTTCAAAGCGGGACGTTAATATTGTTAAGCACAGGAAGCGAGTTTGCCACTATCACTTGTTAGTCTCATTCTTATTTAGATTCGTAAAAATTACAATCCTTGTAGTAGAGACAGGCAGCTTGATTGACACTGGTTATGAAGAGCTGCTGGATAATAAGCTAAAAGCTTCCTGGCTTTTTGCAGTGGAATTTCTATGAGATAGAGCGTTTCTTATTATCCCAGGAATGACGAAACATATAAGTTAAAAGAGACATTTATTTGGACGACCACATTTAAGAACATATTTACAGATTACCATATTTCCATTTTACAGGGTTGATACTCGTCCTACATCTTATAGGTACAGTACCAGCAACAGCTTACATAACACTGATGCCTCTCCGAGGAGAGAATGCTTAGAGGACCTACAGACAGTACCAAAATGACATAGTAAGAGACAAGAATATATACTCTGATAATAATCAATAGATCTACATATCAGCTGAGGGAATCGAATAGACAACGTCATACGATTCCGATTAAATAACTGCTAATATGGATTTCAAGTGAAGTGACTAGCTCAAAGAAATGACGTAAAAACCTTAAAGAAAGAATGCTTCGAATCTTGGAGCAAAGGTACGAGAGAGAATTTAGAAAAAATGCAAGCTTCGTAGCTTAAAATGCAGAATTTCCTAACAAATATAACTAAACTAAACAAACTATTTTCAACTAAAGATGAAAAGGTCTAAACTGTTGAAAATAGCATTTGATGTTGTTTTCTTGACACTAGCGTGTATGAATGTAGCATGGATTGTTTGAATACATCTGAAAATTCAGAAATAAATACACAGATACCTAACAGAGCAAATAAACCGTAATAGATGCAGCGATACATTTGGAATGAATTAAAAAACAACCATAAAACTAATTGATCCATGGATTATTTTGACGTAGGACTACGTTCCTCCCATTGGGGTCTCAGGAAGTAATTTGATTCGCACGCCAAAACGCCACAAAAAGCGTTGTATGGGAGATCCCCTATATCTCGATAACTACATATGTTAAAAACATAACTAATGTCTTATTTTAGAGATAACTAGAGCTGTACTCGCACGGCGTTGCCCGTGGAATCAGGACTTTAACAAAATAAAAAAAGTCTACATACAATTACATAAATGAAAGTTTTAAAAACGAAATCAAAACAGAAATATATATATTATTTAGTTTGCCCGCTTTTTTCCCCTCTCGACAATGATATTTGAATTGTCGTAAAACAGTGCCGAGTACCGTTAATCCATAACAATGTTAAAAAGTTACAATGTAAAATTCATTACACCCCAAGCAAAGTATGAAAGGCGAAGAAATAAGTTAAGACACGCTTAAAAACAATAATCGAAGTCATCGAGTAAATAAATCATCTCCTAGCAGAACGAGAAAGTAAGGACGTCACCTGCCGCGAGGAAGGTCACGTAAAAGCCAATGAAATTGCAACAATGCATTCGGGGAATCTCCGGAGAATGTCTCGTTGGGAGAGGTCACTGGCAATAAAACTGTTTGAACTGATCAGGAAAATATTAATTAAGGAAACGGAAGAAGGTATTTTAACGATTCTTGTTTTAAATCCGACAGAAACGTTCCAGTTATAAGTTGAAAAAAATTGAAAATGATAGCGTTATTAGAAAGGCGGATGCTAGAATTTAAAGAAAACCGAATGAAAAATTAACATTTTCAACTATTTTTCAAAATTTTTTCAAAATTCAGTAAATTATGTTAGACGTACAAAAAAACTTCATTAGAACGGAAATCATTTGTTCGTTCCGATGGTGTATTTATTTTTTTCGTGCAGTTATCCGAAACCGTGCTATTGAGAAATTAGTGCGAAAAATCATCCAAAACAACACAAAACATTAAATAAAAAATTTTCTAGATTAAATTTTAAAATTCCGGCTTCGAGATGCATTCAGTCACCATTACGACTACCTGCGTGCCAGATTCGTCTGAACATCGCGCTCTCACACACAAGCAAACATTGCCTTTTATAAGTATAGAAGAGTAACAACAGAAGTTACAAAAAAAAAATGAAAATCGGAATTGTAGTTCAGCGACTATCGAGTCGCAAAGTTGGGCAAAAATACGCATGAATCGGTGACGTCACATGCATGAGATGCGCGCGCACAATTGGCTGACGCTCTCGCTTGCCACGTTTTCGAGAGCGAGATTTCGTGATTGAGTTGAAAATTTTGTTTCGAAGTCCTAAAAGAAGTCCTAAAGTTTTTAATCCTATGCCTTTAACATCAGCGGCTGTTTGAAAAAGACAGCCTCCAGTCATTTTCCCCCCTCTCGATTCATCAATAACACAGAGTCCTTGAATGTACCTAAAATTACATAGTGCAAAGATAAGATTTCTGAAGCATTTATCATTCGAGCGGTCGTGAGATCCCCATTTTTTTCCCATACGTAAATTCTTTGAGTCCTGAATTTCCAAACACGGACGGACAGATCCAGACCAACAGTCAACCCTATGACACATATGGTCTAAAATTTCATGCAGATATTCAATTTTGGTGTAAAAGCGACATAATAAATTTTATTGTTTTAGATAGCTTCGTGTTTGAAAAATCGTGTTCACAGACAGATGGACACGATTACGAAAATGTTTAATTTGGAGTCAGGAAGGTCAAAAATATAGATTCGTCAAAATCTCGAGGCCAAAATTTTGGACGATTATAAAAATTTCCTTTTCATATACTGTTCAGCAACGGATTCCGAGACTACCACTTTTGGACGATTTTAC
The DNA here is from genome assembly GCA_013235015.1 of Araneus ventricosus. Lineage (NCBI taxonomy): Eukaryota > Metazoa > Arthropoda > Arachnida > Araneae > Araneidae > Araneus > Araneus ventricosus. Next base: position 6,852 of record BGPR01049166.1, read on the forward strand.
ACCGGAAAGGGGTGTCAGGCAATGAGTCATATGAGCGCATTTCCAGAGTTCTTTGTCAAATCACGCTCAGTAAAATGTAAACATCACCCTTCCATTCTTCACTTTCCCCCTATTTTGATGAAAATAACTCCGCCCGGCGCATGCGCAAAAGCGTGAAGGGTTTCCGAATACGTTGCTGAACAATATTTTAGCATGCGCGAAAGTATAAATAATTGGTGCGATCAATACTGATGAATATAATTCTGCAGCAAAGAAATTATATTGGCATGGCTGATGCGAAAATTTTAGGTAGCTTGGAAATAATCTGCAGTTATTAAAAATTTATTAAAAAATCAAAACTGAAAATCTTTTATAGAAATCGGTGAATATAATTATGTTAATATGTAACAGGGTTGCCATATTGGATTCTTTAAGGCCAAATTATGGAAATTTGGCCTTTTTTCAAAGCCCTTGTCCTTAAATTCAATTTTGGCCTTTTTTGGCTTTGTTTTCGTTAATGAATTTTATAACAATTTTTAATTACTTATTCTATTGTTTTTTTAATAAATTTTTGATATTACACATTTCAAATGATATATAATGAGCTGTCAAACGATATAACTCCTGAATAGAACAAGGATGTTTTAAATTTCATTCACTTAAATTTTCGTTTAATAATAGAACATTGAACATATGCTTATCAAGTGGGATTCGCTTTCATGAAGGATAGTGTTTTTCTAAGAGCAAATGACGTTCTCACTCAATTTGTCAAGTTTGGCCTTTTTTGGCCTTATTTTTAAGAAGGTTTGGCCTTATTTTAAGGAAGGTTTGGCCTTATTTTAAAGAAGGTTTAGCCTTATTTTGCTATTTTGATCTGGCAACCCTGTATGTAAGCTACCTTGATAAGTCAAGCATTTTTATCTAAAGTTACTAAAAGAAAAATGTTGACAAAGACCTTGAATTGTTGTTTGCATATATTTAAAACACATATTTTACATTGGTTTTACCCATAAAACCTAATGAACATAACAAACTGACATCTAAGTTATTTGTAACTCATAATGTGTTTACGTTGTAAGAGAAATATGGTGAGAAATCCTTATATTCTTGTTTCAATTTCGCCTAAAATGCTAATGCGTTCGTTCTTTATGAATATTTGAATGACATTTCATTACCATTTTAATAAACTTATTTTGGCTTTTCAAATATATGATAACTTTGAGAGAGAATATCGTATGAAAGAAATATAATTTTGAAGCATGCTTTAAAACAATTAAAAATAAAAAATACTTTATGAAATATTACTTTATTAAATATCTTTTATTTAATCTAGACTTATAAAGAATGCTTGCTTTTCATGCCGTTGGATATTTTCTTATCTGCAGTTTCATGTTTGCTTAAAGTTATTCAACTTTTTGTCCTTAATTTCATGCAGGAATTTCTTTAATTAAAATGCTCTTTATTATTTATTATAAATCACCAGTTTCTGCGACAAAATTTAAAATATAATGCTCTGGAGCGAACGGAAAAAGCTTTTCTTGAAAATTAAAATCAGACCGCAATTGCCGATCTCTTCGGGAAGATAACAGATGCGTCGTTATATACGGAATGGTAATTTATTGTTGCATTTACATAATCTATATATTAATACTTGAAGAAAAAACTTTTTACTCCTTTTTAAGCACATTGCACGCACGGAGGAGAGTGAGATTTGGCATAGTTAAAGTTCATATGGAGAAGGAATGCAGAAAGATCAAATTTATGTATAATATGCGTTACAAATACATTAAATTAAATAAAATAAAACATTCAATGTTTACGTTCATACACTGTAAAAACTTAACGGAGCAAATGCGGAGTGAATTTGGAGTGACTGAGGAGTGGATGATTTGTAATTGATTTAATTCCCCCGCAGTGAAATCCATTCCAAGAGGGAGTTTATTTAGATTATTTATAAAAAAAAAACCTCTTCGGAGTGAAATACAAAATGCGGATGATTTAAATCTATCAATGTCAAACACATATTAGTCTGTGGTCAAACAGTCGCACAGAGTAGAGATTGTCTCTAAGGAATTTATATATAGTACTAGCAGTACGAGCACGATGTTGCCCGTGGAAACAGGAATTCAACAAAATGAAAAAAAAAAACGCCCACAATGTGATGAAAAAGTTCTGAAAACAAAACAAAAGATACACATTATTGATTTTCCCGCTTATTTTTCTTCGCGATAATGGCATTTCAACTGTAGAAATACAATACAGAGTACGTTAATCCGAAATAATATTAAAAAATTGCAACGTGAAAATGATTATTATACTACAAGTAAAATATGCGAGATTTAAACACGTTAAAATGCTGTCGAACGCACGGCGTTGCCCGTGGAATTAGGACTTCAACAAAACGGAAAAAACGCCGTCAATGACATGAAAAAGTTTTGAAAACAAAAGATACACATTATTGATTTTCCTGCTTATTTTTTTTGCGCTACAATAAAGTATACGTCAATCTAAAACAATATTACAAAATTGGAAAGTGAAAATGATTATTATACATCAAGCAAAATATAAAATCGAATCCGAAAATAATAATCGAAGTAATTCATTCAGTTGAAGGTCATGACGTATCCTGCGCTCTTCACCGTCAGCCAATCAAAATTGCCAACAACGTTCCGAAGAAATGCCGCGTGAGGAAACTCATTAGAGGAAAAATATCTTTCAACCGACCAGGGAAAAATTAATTTTAAGAAAACGGGAAAAGATATTTTAACCATTCTTGTTTTAAATCAAACAGAACCGTTGCAGTCATAAGCTGAAAAAAATTTGAAAATAATAGTGTTTTTAGAACGTTGGATGCAGCAAATTTAGAAATAAAAATAAAATTTAGATGGCAAAATTTACTATTTTTTAAAAATTCCTCAAAATTCAGTAAATTAAGTTAGACGTTCAAAACAAACTTCATTAGAACGAAAATTGTTCGTTCTATCCGATGGTACATGGATTGTCTTTCAACGATCAATAGAAAAGATACTACGACAGTAAACGTGCCAAAAATGACCCGAAACAACACAAAACATAAAATTAAAAAAATCTAAATTAAATTTTAAAATTCCGGCTTCGAGGTGCATTGAGTCACCATTACGACTACCTGTGTACCAAATTTCAAGGTTGTAAGTGCGATAGATTCGTCTGGACATTGCACGCACGCATACACACACAAACATTGCCTTTTATAAGTATAGATGTATTACTACTACATTAAATTAAATAAAATAAAACATTCATTGTTTACGTTCATACTGAATGTTAAACACATAAAAGTCTGTGTTCAACAGTCGGACAACATTTATTTTTTTAACCGTCGGTTTTTTTTTTTTGTTTCAATAAAAAATATATAAAAAATACAGAACAGAACGCCGTCCCTTACCCCCGTACCCGTGACCAGATCGGTCACTGAACGGTTTGATGGGCAAGACACGGGAATTTTATTTAAGGAAAAGAAAAACAAGATAAACAAAAAGACGGAAATATATACACTATGTACAGCACAGGCATTTTCACTGTTACACTATTAGTTCGTAATAGTCTTCTTTTCTTTGGATGTTGAAATACCTTTCTTTTATTTGGAGGTGGGATGTCCGGTGATTGAGCTACGTAGTTCAGCTCGCTGGGATGTTGAAGGCTAGGGAGGCCGGAAAAGATCTCTGTTTTCGCTCATGAATTTGATGATCCCACGAATTTTCTGCCTGGAGAAGAGGTTATTAGCGACCCTTTTCAGCCATTCTTGTTCGAAGTTTGGCGCTGGCTTCCTCATATGCCAAGACACTGTATAGACACACTCCGTGGCATAGTGAAGTGCCGTGCCAATTCCACCACAACTGCAATAGTCGCTGTCAGACAGGTGAAATCTTTTGAGGCATTCTTTATTTCATTTTTTGTATTAATTTTTTATTTAAATTTTATATAATTTGAAAAAGATAGGTAAATTAACTGTGTTGCCTTGGCGGAACCTGGCCCGTATAGGAATAATAAAAACCCCAAGGAAATGTCAGAAAACGAGGTATTGTTTTTTAAATATGACTTAGCCAAGCTATACCTCATTTTTGCTATCGTTCCTATTTTTCAAATAATTCGAAAATTAAAGCATAATGGCCTATTTGTACGCGCTCGCAGCTGACGTAATAGAACAAAATTCAAAAAAATTATATGCAATAATTATAGAGATATACTCTTTGGCAAAAGAACCTCAATAACGCTCAAACTTAAAAAATTAATGAATTACGGTCGAATTTCGACCGCTGGGCGACCTCTAGTATTATTTACCAGCAGTACGCGCACGGAGTTGCCCGTGGCATAATGACTTCAACAAAATAAAAAAATCCCAAAGCTTCGAAAACAAACTCAAAACATATATATATATATATATATATTCTCGGTTTTTAACTAAAAACTTTTATTTTGCATTTTAACTAAAAACCGAGGGCTAAATCAGTAATATATATATATATATATATGTGTGTGTGTGTGTGTGTGTGTGTGTGTGTGTGT